>CM061045.1:72870359-73106095 GCA_030762985.1 Adelphocoris suturalis | reverse complement strand
TGTCGCGTCGAATAATTGTAACTACGAGAATGTCGACCTCCGAGTTACATCAGGTAATTCAATGCCTTGACGTAATCACAACCAAACTTCAAAACTGCGACTGCATTTTGAAGGAACATACAAATGTTTTGAATACACAAGTAATTCAATCAAGCGATTCTCTGTCGCAAGAAATTGCTAAGAGCCAAGAAATTATCTTGCTCATAAAAAAAAAATTGATAAGAGAATTGACAGTATAGAAGAAAATCTAGCATTATCTGAAAAAAATAACACAAAGCAGAACCGGCACACGGACAACAGAAGCGATCTTATTCTTTATAACGTTGTAGAAGGGGAAGAAAACATGAATATTCTCAAGAGGAAGGTGATGGACATTTTTAGAACTGAATTAAATTGCGTTCTTGATGATTATGAAGTTATGGGTGAATGACGTTTAGGCACCATCCAACCTTCGAGAAGTAGACCAGTTCGCATTCATTTTGCTAATAATTTCTCTAAATCTAAAGTACGCCAGAACATTTACAAGTCCAAGGAATCCCAATTTAATACATCCGAGTTCTACGACAGACGAAAACGGGAATTTTTGAAGCATCTCTTGCCCAAGTTGTTTCAACAAGAAAAGACGGAAAGCATGCAGTCTTGATTGGAGATGAACTACTGGTTGATGGAAAAAAAACTTATCATTCACTATGGACGAATTACGTTGGAGGATTCTACATCTACTGGGTAAGAAGTGGAGAATATTCTGAATACTCCTCCTCCGTCCCCTCCCAACATTTCCAGAAAACAGGTCAAGAAGAAGATTAAAATCTACAAGAGATAAAACGAACATCAACACCGCTTTCGAAATGTTGGCAATGACTCGGGATTATTATTGAAATTTGGCAGTGGAGTGTATGCATTATTGATTGTGATCTATGTTGACTGTGTAGTGCTCATTTATTATACGTAAATTATGAAGACCTATATAAGCAATTATTTGATACATCATACGTGAAAGACTAGCATTGTTTGTTGGGGCAGAAATGAAGGCAAGATATAATGTGCATTTTTTAAATATGTATTTAAGGAACTCCTTGTAGTACCTACTGGTTATACAATAAAATTGAATTGATTGATTGATTGAATTGAGTTATTACTATCATCCTAGACTCCTCAAGATATGTAAATGACAATTTTACCATTACAAGTAGCGGAAATAACTCATTAGATTTAATACGATGAAACATTACCCACCTCACGCTCCGGATTTATATTTGTCAAGAGAAGACCCGTCCCAGCTCTTTATGAAACGAACGTCATTCGAGGAAGCCGCGGACTCGTCATAAGAAAATACGAGATGGCGGAACACGAGGAAATTGGTTAGAGAAGAATGCCGAGGAAGTTTTGGAGATTTCAATATTTATCTCCGAGAGAGTGAGGGGGAGAAAGCGTGCGAGCGTGAGCGGGGAAGGTGTTATGAAAGTCGCCCCTCTAGCCCGAGTAATTTTCATATTTATTAAGGAGCGAAGAGGGGGCAGCTGGAAATTCTGGTGGCGAAGGAATGCTAAATATTTCCCTCCCCCCTCATCCATCTTTATTCTCGTCTACTCAAAAACCACCCCTGTAGCTAGCGGCTCAAACATCAACACATTATTTTGCTCTCAGACTCCTCTCACACCAACACCAGTTTCTCAACTCTTCGAATGAACGCAAAAACTCCGGCACATGGGCTCTCCACGCATATGAAAACTTCCACTTCCATACATCTTCTTGGTTAGCCGGTTTCGTCTTCACTGTATAAACCAACTCACAAAAATGTTGGGTAATATTGCACCGAGTACCAAAACTTAAGTAGTTTGTTTTTCTAAGAGAGGAGGAACGGATGTCAACCATGAATATGTGGTTGGCGATATTATCATAAATGGTGTAACCGAGTATATATATCTGGGGATGTCATTGTAACAGCCATCAAAAACTGTTACGGTGATCCGTTCAATGGAACGGCGTGCCCAACATGGACGGGTCAGCTTGCTCTTAATCGTTGTTCAACCTTCAGAACGGTGAGTCTACCTCTCTGCCATTTGCGTTAATAGCAATAATATTATATAAACTCCCATTGTTTATAATAATACCTAATCCATTGCTATCCCGCATACCTCTCTCTCCCCTGCGGTATTTCTTTCATCTTTAAAAGAAGTGAATATAAGAAACTAATCTACCGACAGGCTAGATAGAAAAAAAACCCCTGATTACCTTTCTTTTGGAGCGACATAAAGAAAAGCGAAATAAATTATCCCAGTGGCTGAAATCTTGTTCTACTTATTTCACCTGATTTCCAAAATTACATCGAAAGATTGAAATATACTATAGAAGCCCAAGAATTTTGATCATGACAATCGGTAGATTTTCACACCATTCAGTTCGTCAGGGGTGTTTTGCAAAGCGGCTAGTCATTTTAAATCGAAAGCCCTTGTTGCTTGGGGTGGTGCTAGGCAGATATTGGTCCAGGAATGATGTCAAAACTGGGATTCTACGTGTCAAATCGAGGAAGCATTGGTGGAATCCGTATTATTTTATAATGCAGAAATTTGGAGCCTTGGATATTTTTGAAGACATTGAAAAAGTGCTCATTTATTATACGTAAATTATGGAGATCAATATAAGTAATTATTTGATACATCATACGTAAAAGTCTAACATTGTTTTTTGAGGCATACATTTAGGCAAGATTTCATGTGCTATTTTTAATATGTATTTAAGGAACTCCTTGTAACACCTAAGGGTTATACAATAAAATTAAATTGAATTGACTATTGAACTGATCGTCCGCAACACTGGATTTCATCTTGAAAGTTCAAGACCGATCTCCGATCAACCTGCACACTGTGGTGCCCAATCCCCCAAAAGTGGAAAAAACCTCTTACCGTCAGAATTTTAGAATAGAATATCTAATTTATTTGCATCCTTTTTCTACATGAATATTACAATATAAAATATTACAAAATTCATTCTTAATTCTCGACTCCTGAAACGAAGGTGCTGCCTGATGCTAGGCTTGGCCAGGGTTGTCAGGGGATGAGTCTGCTGCTAATTTTGTGAAAGATGAATATGAAAGATAAATATGTCCAATAACGATTTGGATTCTTTTATATTTAGATACTGGCAACATAACTGTGCGACCTAAATCTTGCTAACATTATGTGAAAGTTTCCGTTGGTAATATAAAATGCTATAAAAATACTACACACAGACCAATGTATTAGGTATATATCTGTCATATGCCATAAATATATACCATTCAGAGTACTTTAAAACAAAATTCTTTCTACATAATTTTCGAAAAATCCCTACCATGCATGTAAAACTCATTGCTTGATTTCCAAAACATTCTTAGAAGGAAGTTATCCGTAAATAACTGAAATAAATTTGAAAATGTGATCCGACAAAGCCAAATATAGACCAGGTACACGAATTAATGTTGAATTCATGTTTTTGGTTCAGGTTGAATACCTAAGATGACACGCCAAATAAATTGAAAGTGCACCGAAAGAATTCGGTGACTCATGCCTCTGGGGTCTAGACTGACGGCAGGTATTTTCTTCAATTACTCAATCTTTAAAATGGTGCAGCGGCTAATCCGGTTAATTCCAGGGGCTGAAACTTTCAGAGAAGTTAGGTTTTAGTCTATAGAAAGGAATAACAGCAATAAGAATGAAGCGCAACTCGTTAAATTGACACCTTTGTCATATTTTCCGATAAACAGCATTCTCATAAAATGTTTCAAATATTTTTTAATCGTACTTGGCATTATACATGAAAACATCATGGGGTAAACAAATTTATTCTAACGTTTGTAGTCAGCATGAGACAGTTCTGAAAGTTGAGCTTTTTTAGGTGATATTTTACAATTTTCTACTTCCATCGGTTAGTTTTGCCAGAAAATTGTTTTTTTTTTTTAACCTCAAACTCGATATTGCAGTGCGATTCAGCAGGAAATATATCAGAGAAAACTCGTTCCAGGCGACAAAAATCTTCACATTTTGGAAACAGGGTTTTTGCTGCCTTGGCTCCATTATGCGGTGGCGCACGGTGGGCCACAAACCCAAATGAGCAACTCTATTTGGAATCTTTGCGTTGATTCAGAATATACCCAATGTCTCTACACCTAAAATAGTTTCTTCGACCCAAGAAATCGATTTTTGACCATTTTGTCTAACTTTTTGAACTTTGAAACTGACTTAAATCTTATTTATTAAAAACATTTACGAAATCTAATGGCAGCTAATACGGCCAATCTATCCGGCCGTTTTTTTTTTTTTTTTTTTTTTTTTTGGAGGTATTTATGCATATATTTGTCATCTAGTATTGAAAATCCGATTTCTCAAATTTACATAACTTTTTCCTTCGATATCTCAGGTTGTAATTGAGATACATTGTTAGTTGTGGTCTAATAACACTCAGTGAGTCATGCCCTTTGATTTGGTTGAGTTTCATCTTAATTGGTTGAGTTCGAAAGGATTTATGGGCGGAAAGCCTATACTGTTACGACCCAATAAATCTATATAACGAAACTGTACAGTGAGAATGATGATGAGAATACAAAATATCGCCCATTTCGGCTCAACGAAACCTCAACATATTGGTACTCAAGATCAAGCCCTGGATCTCCTGACCAACAGAAAAATCTTAGTTTTCCAAAATTTCGAACCATATTCGTTTAAATTGCAAAAGTATGTCAAAAAACGTGGTTTTTTTTTTTTCTTCAAAAAACAAAGGGTGGCCCTGTTTGTTTGAAGAGAGGGATTTTCGCGACCTTCTCCGCCCGCCTCCTACTTCCAAGGTGCGGGCGGTTCCTGACTTTGCCTGCGCTCCCGCCGCCACCTCCGGCCTGTCAGGCCTGAAACGGGCGGCACGTCAGGCCGCAATGGCGGGAATTGGCAGGGAAAGCCTGCAGGGGGTGGCCCCCTAGTTCTTTTTAAAAGCATTACACTCTAGGATTCGTTCCATAATGTCTCAAAACGGATTTCAATGCATTTCAAATTTCGGATTTTTGCAATAGCTTCATTTTTTACGAAAATTCGCTAAAAGCTTTTCATTTCGCTGTGTTCCAATGATTCATTTCAGAATGCCTCAAAACGGATTTCAACGAAAAAGAATTTCGGAGCAATCGCATTAGCTTTATTTTTTGGGAAAATTCGCGAAATTATTCCAGCCTGATTACTCACTAATCCCCGTGGCCAGAAAGTGAAACACCAATGGAATATCCAATGTTCCACGCTATGGAAATGCGTGTGAAGTCTCGCACCAGATGATGTTTATTTATAGTAGGAAATTATCAGATAATCTCATTTTCAAAAACATACAACTCTCATACGATATTATCGTACACCATATCTTTGTGAATTGTTATTAAAAGAGTGATAAACTCATAAACTCAAACTCAAAAGGGCAAAGCATACTTGCTTCAATTTATTTTGAAAAGATGATGCTAAGCTAATAGGGAAGTTGTCAATAGGGCTCAGGAATTCGGGGCGAGATTGAAGGGTAAGACGATGCGATATTACGTAGCGGGGCGCACCCTTGCCGGTGTGGGGGCGTGTGGTGGTGTGCGTGTGGAAATCACGCCCTCACGGTTTAATTTTGACACTCCGGAGCGGGGGCCCACATGGAGAACATGTTACAATACACAACCCCTTTCCCTTTGATCTTTTGATTAAAAGCATGATTGGTTTTGTTTGAAGGTACCCAATGAATCCACCTAGAGTCAACAATGCCCGAGCCCAGGGGATTCCACTAATTCCGTTTTAAATAACGTTCCTCACGCTTCCCTCCTAACCATGCAAGATTGCCTCAACACTTCCCCTGATAGGCTCTTCCGCTTCGGTGAGTATCAATTGGATCTTTGAGGTTGAGCTCTGAAAATAAAAGTACCCGTTCTGCAGCATGACCTTATGAGCGAATTTTGTATTTGCTTCTTTTGGTCTTTTATTTTCAATATTGAGCCTTTACCATTGACTATGAGATGAAATTTCATCCCCCCTCTAAATTGGTTGGTTTACATTTCAAGATGCGTTAAGTTCATAACGAATTTAAATACTCTGCCAAGGAAATGGCACATGAGCTTCCTCGTGACCTTCACAGTACGTCACCATTAAATTCCAGAAAACTAGAAACGACCGGTTCTGGCATCAGGGAATTAATAAGGTGGGAAATTGGAAACTGAATAGTACATATAATAAATGAAATTAATAAGGAAAATTTTGATTTTAATATGGGACCATCCAGGATGTAGTCCGCATGTTCCCTGAAAATTTCGTCTAAATCGGATCAAAAACGAAACAAGAAAATTTTGTTTGCGCCTCCGCAGAGGGTACCGTTGATTCGATCATGACGGAACTGATAGGGGACCATGCAGAGCTATACCCGGACGATCCCTAAAAATTTGAAGAAAATCGCATCAAAATTGTGGAAATTACGGCTGTTGCAAGGACCGTAACAAGAATATTTCGTTCACGCATGCGCAGAGCGTACCGCTAATGCAATTATGATGATTGTCTTATGGGATCTCAAGGGACCTTACCCACATCATTCCTGAAAATCTGACCGAAATCCGTTCAACATTGACTGAGTTATGACCGTTACAAGGAATTCACGTTAGCGCCTGCGCAGAAGCTACCGTTGATTCGATCATGATGAAGTTGATAGGCGATCATCTAGAGCTTAACCCGCACGATCCCTGAAAATTTGGTTAAAATCGGATCAAAATTGTGGAGGTTATGGCTGTTACAAGGAAATGTGGACGGACAGAGAGACACGGAACCAAATTTGTTCAGGAGGCTCTGAAACGCAAAATGCGAGTGGAAATTTTGATTTTGGAGCAAACCATTTTTTTTCATTTCGAAAGTGAAAACAAAGCTTCCGCTGCCTTGCAGTCTCGGAAACAAAAAGTTGGGTGGGCAGCATAGCTTCCTCACAAATTTTAACATGGACGTACGTTTAGAATTAGGATACGTACAGAGTCGAGCAGCACAATAGCAAAAACAAAACGCTGAAAATTATTACACAGAGGTTTATTTCTGTATTTCTGCGTAGCTCTTCTACGCAGAACACATGTCGATATTATTAAACGAAACATTAGGTAGGTATCCGAACATAGGCTCCCAGACAATTGTGGCTAATACCTTTTATGCTATCTTTTTATTCTCGACCACTTTTCGTAAAATAAAGTTAAGGATTCTCGAGAGTTGATCAATAATTGAAACTTTCTGCTAGGCCGACATTCCGTTGTATTTTTACAACACCTTCAGGACTACGTTAACACAGAGAATGACATGATGGTACAATTTGGTCCATATTTAGATTCTAGAGTCAATAAAACTTGGCAATATACAATCACTGTGTAGGTGATTACTTACAGTAATGAAATGCATGAATAAAATTTAATAATAATAAAAATGCAGACAGGAAAATTGTAGTAATAGGCTTAAAAACTAATGAATAATAAAGTACGTTGTAGTGGAGCAGGAACATTATTAGATCTTCATTGCCTAGCTGTCTTTACTGTTAGTATTGCACAGACCAGGACATATTGCACTATGATACCCATTTTAAATACTATTAGCGCTATTTTCATAATAATGGGTATGATGAGCTTAAATGAAACAATCTTAATTTTTAAAGTTGGTTATTGAATTTACTTAAATGATACTGATAGGTAGACATGAAGTAGTGCCACATGGACTTGTTTGACTAATAACATTGATAAAAGGAGGTGTTGTTTTTGTTACAATTTTATGTCTGACTAGTTGGCGTGTTATGGAAGGATTCAAAGAGGTGTGTGAGTAGAACAGCCCAAAAATGAGTGGAAAGTATGTAGTATTATGACTAGGTACCTTTTCCTAAGCCCTAGAATCTAAATATGGACCAAATTGTACGGTCATATTATCCTCTGTGTTAATGTAGTCCTGAAAAGTTGTACAAATACAACGAAACGTCAACCTAGCAGAAAGTTTCAATTATTGACCAACCCTCGATAATCCTTAACTTCAATACCTCTTATGCTCGGGAAAATACTTCAAAAGTTGTTCTTGGCGAAAAAACTGTGTTTCTCCAGCTGATGTTTTTTCAGATGTTTTATATTAATAGGTACTGCACCTATGCATATCGGTATTCATCAGCTACCTTGCTGCTGAGCTGAGTGACTCCGGGGTGTAATCCATTGAGAGCTCGGATCCGGCTGTGTTTGCCAACAAAGAAATAGCCAAAAGGAAATATTAAGGAGATCTCGTGTCTCGGGTCCAAGGGGCACAATCAGGATGTTGAAAGCTGGTGGGTTTCCCCTGTTAAGCTTACTAGACCCCACCAAGTTTACAAATAAAGTGCCCACTTAAAGCGAGCCGCCTCATTTATTATTTTAAGTAAACTTCTTACGTCTATTTTAACTGGAGATGGAACATTTGTCCGTCCGCGAGCGGAAGGCGGAATCCTTTTGATTTCTAAATTTATCGCTCCTTTATGATTTCCTTCTTCCCCTAAACAAACTTGGTGCAATACAACTGCTTTGAAGTGTCCACGCTGGTGCATCCTATTTTTTTCTTTTTTTCTGGGTCCTTCTTCGAACTTGAAGAAATACCTTTACGAGAGTCGTGTCTAATTCACTTGTCCGCATTGACGTGGCGAATGATTTCTACTTCTACATTAACTAAATATCACACGTGGCCTGAGCCGACCGAAATTTACCAGAAGTTTGTGAAACAAGCCGCAATACTTCTCGTCTTCCAAAATCGAAATTTCCATTTGCTTCTTGCGTTTCAAAGCTTATTGAAAAATTTTGGTTTGTCTGTCTGTCTGATATCTGTCTGTCTTTGCGTCAGTGCGAATTCCTTGTTCATTAAGTTTTAATCCGATTTTAATGAAATTTTCAGTCATTGTGTGAGATGGCTCCTAGATGGTCCCCTATAAATGTTATTGCCGTCGAAACAATAGTAGCGCGTGCTTTGGGCAACGTGAAGTTTTATAACGTCAATTTGTTACAATCTACCTGTCAGATTTTTTCCCCCTTTTAAACTTGGGGGGGGATTAGGTTTCAGGGTGGTGCCGCATGGATTTTTTTGTGACTGGTTGACTAATAATTATTGTGCAAGCGCAAAACTAACGTAAAAGCTAAAAAAAAAGATTAATAAATAAAATAACGTTGATGACACAATTGATTTTGATGGAATTTTCAAGGATTGTGTGGGTTATCTCCTATTGGGTCTTGACGGTTTTGCATTGTTGTAAAAGGATTTTCAAGTTGGTTTGGTTCAAGTTTTTGTTTTGACTTGTAGCAGTTGAGCTTGATAATTTTGTCTATATATACGTTTTTGTGTGTCTGTAATGTCATTCGAGACGATAGCTCTCCTAGGATTGAGATAAAAATTCCGTTCTTGCGCCAAAAAAAATCAAGCTTTCCAAATGAAATGATGAGTTTTTTGCCCAGCACTTTTTGAGCAGATTGAATTGCTCAAAATTTGGAAAAATGTACTTAAAAACCCCTAAAAATGGCTATGAATTGTTAAATGTATATTTTTTAGCAGAATATTAGTCAAAAGAAGTTGATCAACGGTGAACTAAAACATTAAAAATGTATGCACAAATTTGTGCTGAAAAATGTACTTGAATTACGTTAGGATTTGCTGATAAATGGTAAACAACTGCAAACAAATTATCAGGATGTTATTTTGACCAATTCCCCCCCCCCCCCCCCCCCCCCCCCCCCATAAAATTGGTAGTTATCGATTTCTTTCTACTGGAATTGCTGAACTTTCAATACAATTTAGCACATTGTTGATTTAAGATAATTCGCTTATACGATCATGCTGCATGATTCTTTACAGATTTCCTTTAGGTACGTCCTTATTAGCAAGTGGTCGCCCATGTTTTGAACTTTTCCTCAATGTACAAGTAAGGAACAGGTGCTGCCTTGAGAGCGTATATCCGTGATGGCCCAATATTGAGAGAAATCCACTTTGCATGTATTTATGAGATTAAACCAACGACGTATTGAATTCATTGAAAGGACTCAAATAACCGTTTTTGATTACACGCTCAATGAGAGCATGTGTTTGATCTCCGAGTGTTTACTTTGAAAACATCTGCCTATTATCTGTCACCCCAATGGGTATCAACTGCTTTCTGTATCCTCTGACCCCACCCTTCCCGACTTCGATATTACAATATTTGTACGTGACGGAGCTGTATGGATCTTTTCAATGGAATGTGCACTTGCAGTCACAACTAAACCAAATCGCACTAAAGCTTCCCTGGGGAGCTCTGCGACTCTCCCAACTCCTGTGGGTGTAGCATTTAACAGTGTTATAGCCGTTCATGGACATGATCTATCGTAAAATTATTAATTTACGTACCTTTCGGAGAAATCCGGCGTCACTAGCAAGTCCATGCATCGATTACTTATGATGTCCTAGCATTGTTTATGTAACACAAACGTATTTCGTGCATCGCAAACCGCAGGACCCCCCCGTCCCCCCGGTCAATTCATATTTAAATTGTTTTTATATACCTCACAAATTCTCGGAAATTGTCGTATCGGGAATGGCTGGTAGCATCTTTCAAAAGATCCCTATAGAATGGGCTTCGTTTTTGACTTATCTTGAAATGGAACGAAATAGAGAGGTGGAGGATACTTTTAAACATAAATACTTTGATAAAATAAGTACTGAAATTTATTAAGTATTACATAGTCTGTTACATCTAACAAAATTATGCTTAAAATGACTTTGTGTACGGTAAACTCTAATAAGGGTCCAGGCTGATCCGATTATGATTTTTCCATATTTTATATGATCTTCGTTTATTTCTACAGAAGAATTAGTATGACTAAGGATAGAGCTGCTACTTAATTAAAAACTAGAAGTAGAGTTAGGAAGGTCTTTGTAATATTACCTACGAGGTGAAAACGCTGCAAATTATTTCACAAAGGTTTATTATTTTTTCAATTGAGTATGATCGTAGTTTTAGTTGGCTTGCGTACGTCATAAGGCCCGTCCAGACTCCTCGGCGTGTCCTTTTTCGAGTTGCCACAACCTATACTTCTATAATTATATACGCATGTTTACATTTCTCGATTTGACCTCCTATCTATTCAAATAGTATAGACTTAATTATATCATTATCTAAGAAAAGTCGAGAGGGTATGTTATTAAATATGCTTTGGAAAAGCATTGGTATTAACACACAAATATGAACGAGAAAAAAACATATATCATGCCTCGAAGGAACGCCGTACCACCCCTCACCACCCACCTTGACCCCCTGCCAAGCGTGCCCAGGTGCGTGCGTCTAACACGTCTAACCACTCAAAGCCTCGAAAAACACACTTTTTCGCCCGTTTTTTGGCCCATAGCAAGTCTATGCGAGTTGAAAGCGATCGGGATGGTTAAACGAGTTAGGACCAACTAGACTCCAAATGGAGTCTATGTGCGAAAGAACGGGTTTTTTAGTCAATTCTTAGGCCTTTTATGGCCCGGACGGCGGACGGCGGACGGACATTTCAAATTCCGATTCTACGCACCTTGAAACGTAAAGTGACAAAGTTTGAGGGGGGGTTATACAAATTTTTTGCTACACGATCACATAGGCTTATTATTGGAAATAATAAACCTAAAGGCAAATTAAGAAGGTACGTACAGTACCAAAACTCTATAAGTTGGCATGGTATTACGGCTTGCATTCAAATTATCGCTACAACGTTGATGCCACCGTTTTTATTTTCTACCTCACCATCGTTGGAGGTTGGAAAAACGTCTACCAAGTGGGTTTGGCAGAATAGCTTTCTCACTTATTGTTTAACATGGGCGTATAGACTTAGTTCAGCAACAAATGTACGAGTCAAAATGATGATAATATTAAAATTTATTGTCCATTCGTTATTTTTCTCATTGAGAAAAAAGGAAGGAAAAACAAGTGAGTGCTAAATAAAACAGTAATATTATTTATTTATGTAGACATCCTTACATATGAAAAAGGGCTATAATTCATGTTCGCGCATAAGCATACGCTACCAACAATCCAACCGTATTAACCATCTAAGGTCCAAGAGTAACCATAAGTTTTGGGACAATAATAGATCATTCCACTCAAATAGTCACGACATTTTGTCCGTAACAAACTAATATCAGTTCTACGCATGTGCGATGGTTAAAACAACCGATTGGAACGAAGTACCCCCTAAATTTTAACGAAATCACACCAATAATAAATAGACGTTTCGGAAATATTGTGGTTGCGCATGTGCACACGATTGCGATTGAATTAATATACGATTGGGGATGCCGTTAATGACTCTTCTAAGTGTGGTCATGATTAAATTTAATAATAAAATTAAAGATGTTTGCTAAGTGAGAGTCTCACAAAGCTTCCTCGTATCCGTAACATGAAAGTGTACCGACCTAGATCACTGAAATGTTCTGAAAATAATCTTTAAAAAAAATGCCATGCGGGAAATAGTAAATCAAGTTGCAGCGTATAACGACAAAATCGGTCAATTAAGAAAAAATAAATAATGCTTAAAGTAATTTACGTTCGCACATGCGCAAAGTGAAATGTCAATTTGAGAACAATGAAACTGATAGGGGGCCATCTACTGCCTAACCCACACATTCCCTGAAAATTTCATCAAAATCGGATGAAAACTGTGGGAATTAAGCTTGTTACAAGGATTTGCGGACAGAAGACGTACACGGAAGGGGCTCTAAATTTAAATAAACAGTCATCCAGCATGACCCCATGAGCGAATTTTTGAAGAGTAAACTCATCAGTTGTGATTACTTTTTTTTTTTTTTTTTTTTTTTTTTCAACAAGCACCTACTACCTACATTTTAAACAGCATGGTTCTAGGATTGGTTATATAGGGATACTTCCATAAGAGCAGTTCAATCTGAATTTGGACAATGTTTCATGCAAATATAACCGATTTTTACAACTAGCGAACGGCATTATTTCGATTTTTGACTGAGTTTTCAACTTGGAAATTTTTGAAAACTTGATACATATTCTTATAGGAAATTTTACGCTGATTCCGAATATACTGCATCTTAGTGTGCTGAAAAAATTATTTCGCACAACAAATCGCAAAAAACAGGCTATTTTGAAATTGTTGACTACATTTTTGAAAATTTCAACCCGAAGATGTAATCCGATCATGCTTACCAACGAACTTGAGCTTTTGTTTTGTGTCCTTAACATTTTAAAATTTGTTTGAAGTTTCTAGAACAATTCTACGGACAGTTATCGTCTGGAATGACACATACATATATACATACATACATACATACATACATACATACATACATAAAAAAATGCGTTAAACTTCAGAATATGATTCAGAATAGCCTGAAACGGATTTCTGCATAAATTTTTTTCAAAAATTCACATTCTACAAATTTTGAGGCGAGAGCAATAGCTTAATTTTCTTCAAAAATTCGCTAAAAGTTGGTTTGATTAACCGTGAGCATACCTACTTCAGCGGGGCATGCGCAGGAGCTACTAATAATACGTTTATGTTGAAATTGATATGGAATGCTCATATCATCTTCTCCCAAATATCCTTCAAATTTAAGGTAGACTAGGGTGTGAGAAAACGGTGTTTGATGGAATTTACGTTTTGCGCGCGAGCAGAGTAACTTTGGAACAAAGATACTGATAGGAGATCACCTACACCCAAACCCGCACATTTTCTAAATATTTCATAAAAAACTGATGAAAACTGTAGAAATTAAGCTTTTTACAAGTATTTGTGGACACACGATAGACACACTCATGTTAGAGGCTTTACATTTAAAAAGTCAATCTGATTAACCGTGAGCATACCGGGGTCAAAAAACCGCGATTGTTTCGGACATTTCTGAGTTTTTTTTACTGTAACTCAGTTTCCACTCATGTACCACAACAAAGCTTCGTCCTAACATTGTAGAGGACAAATTTTTGAACAACTTGCACTACTTGAATTTCACTTTTGATCAAATAGGTTTTGTGTTATGGACATTCACAAATGGGCTACATTTCCCAAAATGGCAAAAGAACGCTGGTTTTTGCTTTCTGTATTGAATTCTACTTAATATTCCTGGACATTATGGTATATGAATACATGAAATAATGTTTGGCGACCCCCCCCCCCCCCTCCCCCACCCCCGACGACTACTGTCAGCTGAAAAGAAGCAGAAAAAATGCACAATCATACGAGACAATCTTTGAAAACGTTCGTACAACAGTGACCCCCCTGCATATCGCTATAGGAATGTAAATTTGGTAAATTAAATTAGCGTACACATGACTAATTACTAGAAAAGTTTTACTTACTATGAAGTTAGGCTTACATGATACACAAATTCAGCTATATACAAAGTATATTGGTTTTTGGTTGGGATAAATGGGCATAGATGGAGTCAGAGGGTCACCTTGATGTAATCTGAAACACAAATACTGAGAAAAATTCGCGAATCATCATCATGAAGGAATTGAATAATCCAATCAGGGCAGTTGACCTGTATATTTATATGTATTCATCTTCATTCAAGTTCTCGTCCTCGGTGACTGCCTCTGCATCTTCTTCTAGTAAGTCAGTTTCAGGAGCATTTTCGCAGGCGTTGCCACAGCAATGTTTATAACGTGCCAGGCATCGAAAACCAGATCTCTTACAGCTGCAGGCAGCTGATGAGCACCCCTTCATACATTTGCAGGATGGTTGTTGGTTGGGCACTATGCCCAGTCGACTTAATGACCGTCCCCATACAAGAGGGCTGTTTTGATATCCCCGTCACGTCTGTACATGAAGGTATGATCGGAAAGCGTGGTGCTTTGCAGCATCTGACGTGGAGGGCAGTTTCGCCAATTGAAACATGGGTTTGGCCAAGGAGAAAATGAAAACTTTTTATCTCAGCTCGCCAAGGTCGTCAGTGTCCATGTTTCCACCATACAGGGCCACCATGCATTTTTCCCCAGCTTGGTCAATCTCTGTCAGAGTTGAGTTGGGATTACAAAAGGATTCAGATATGGAGCTCAGAGCAGAAGTCCTCTGAAATATGTTGCATAGGCACCATTTTTTGCCAACGTCGTAAGGGGCTGATGTGGTGTCACCCACGGCCTTGGCGAGTTGAGAAAAAGGGTCGAATTTTGTTCCCATTGTTGTTCCTTAATTTTGCAATTAGAAGACACCTTACATTTGATATGCGACAATATGAAGAATAGATGTGTAGAGCGACGTCACATCCACCGCGACCAACAGGATGGGGTGTAGAGGGTTCTGTGGCAGCTCAATGTTTCTTAGTAAGTCCAAAAAGTCCCACGACTGAAACTCAATGCGACGCGGTTGGCGGAAGAATCACTGTTACCTTGCTAGATCGCCTGGAAGCCACAAATGCTGTCTAACGTTATCAGTACCACCTAGGTTATACGAACGTGAACTAAATTACTCATTTTTTTCACTTAGCTATCCAATATGACCTCCACGTGATATTCGGTCTAGGGGTTGGGGAGGGAATTTGGAGGAGTATACTATTGAAAAGCATTGTGACTTCCGAATCGGAAGTCTCAATGCCATCGGAGGTCACATTGGTAGGAAAAGGTAGGTGGTGCATTGATGACAATCCAGCTTCTATCAAGTGTATATAGCATTTCCAAGTCAAATTCAACCTTTTCCAAGTCAAATTCAACCTTTTCCAAGTCAAATTCAACCTTTTCCAAGTCAAATCCAACCTTTTCCAACTCAAATTCAACCCTTTTCCATGTCAAATTCAACCTTTTCCAAAACAAATTCAACCTTTTCCAAAACAAATTCAACCTTTTCCAAGTCAAATTCAACCTTTTCACCATTATTAGGGAAATGACGAAAAATACGCACAAGCCCTAAATGTAGTACCAAAAAATGCTTGTCTGTGATTGAGAACTGGGCTGAAAACAATACTCCAAACGCAGTAGGTATACACCTAAAACAAAATCATGTTTTATTAAAAGAGAAATCAATAAAAAATATAATTTAAAAAAATCAACATTTCTTTGAAAGAAAAACTCTTCTCTCTTCTTTACATAATTAACATTTTAAAAGTCTTAAAATTAAAAATCTTACTTGTAGAAAGTCTATCTTCGATTTTTTTTTTTTTTTTTTTTTTTTTTTTTTTTTCCACTTAAAAAAATGTACAGGTAGGTACTTTTGTGAAATACGAGTAGGTACTTGTAATAAATTGACAAAAAATATGACATCAGTGGAGAGTCTGTCCAACTTACGCTTGAGGGAGCAGGAGCATCATATCCATAAAATAGTTAGTACTATCTGTAGCTGTAATTGATGACACAGCCCGTGGAATCACATCGCACAGATCATGAGTTTGGCGTGGCTCACTCAGAATACCACGAGCAGCGGTTTTTATGTTCGAGAACGCATGTTCCACCGGGTTGAGGGTAGGCGAATACGGTTTTTTGTTCATTTCTTTTTTAATAAAACATGATTTTGTTTTATGTATAGGTACCTACCTACTGCGTTTGGAGTATTGTTTTCAGCCCAGTCCCCAATCACAGACAAGCATTTGGTACTACATTTAGGGATTGTTCGTATTTTTCGTCATTTCCCTAATAATGGTGAAAAGGTTGAATTTGACTTGGAAAAGGTTGAATTTGTTTTGGAAAAGGTTGAATTTGAGTTGGAAAAGGTTGAATTTGACTTGCAAAAGGTTGAATTTGAGTTGGAAAAGGTTGGATTTGACTTGGAAAAGGTTGAATTTTACTTGGAAATGCTATATATATGGTGGTTGAGATAAAAATTCCCTTCTTGAGCCAAAATATCAAGCTTTCCAAATGGAAGGATGAGTCCGTTGCCAGCACTTTTTGAGCACATTAAATTGGTCAAATTTAAAATGTGTGCTAAAAAATCACTTTCATCCATACTCATACCCTGCAGCATAACCCTCCAATATCCGCTAAAGGAGTTGCGATTTCGGATCCCTCTCCACGCTCACAGTGGGATTGATAACATCGATATTTCGTTTTTTAAGGTTTTGGACGTTTGATTGCGGTGGCGCTGAGATTCTTTTCCCCTTTTTTTCTTTTTCACGTATAAAAGGGGGAAAAGCGAAGGTAGAGCGAAGGGTGGCTTGTTATATAGGAGGGGCGAGCGGGATCCGAGGTGGATTTCACTGCGAGGGGTCGACCAGTTTGAAAGGATGACAATAGGCCCTGGTGATACGACTTCAACCATCATCTTATTGATCAAGTGAGCGTGAACTCAGCCTTCTGCCTTCTTAAAAAACCCTTCACCAAGAAATAATGTTGTGTAAGCGCATCTGTGCTCGCTTTTCTTCTTACTTTCAATGCCCTCTAAATAGTACAGAAAAATCGCATTGACGTAAGAAGCATCTCGTGATGAAAAAAATGAGCACCTTGCCAATCAAAAATCAGCTGAATGGTTCATTCAGAGCGCAATAACGTTTGTCGATAAACTTCAAATTTTCAAAACGGAAGTTAGTGAAAAACGTTGTCTAGTTCCACGAAAAATAAAGAGTTACAATGTTAAATCTATTTCGACGGTTAGGCCATCATGAGCAACAAATTACATTTGCAAAACATCTTAAGGAATCCAATCATAGTTACAATTTTGATTTGACAGATAGACAGTTTGTAGAATTTCTTCATTTTTGCCCAAAGGGAGGTATGTTGAATGTACTTGAAAAAATCGAAATTATCAAAAGTCTGGTAAATGTTTGAATGAGGATATACCTCAATATATTTCGCCACTGATAAGTCCATTTCTGTAAAGCTTGGAACTATCCCTTCACACTGTTGAAACCATATTTAGTTATTTCCCCCTTTCACTTCATCTGATTAGCCATAATCCCCTTCTACTTTGTATGCACTTAATTGGTTGTACCTCCTGCCCCTTTCCTTTCTCTCGACCAATGGGATTCAATCTCCCTTCACCTGTCACTATATAAGCTGTGTCCTTTCTAATTTGTCTTCTGTTATTGTTTGTTACTGATGATGGTCTAACCGTCGAAATCGATTTAACATTGTAACTCTTTTTTTCGTCGAAATAGACAACGTTTTTCACTAACTTCCGTTTTGTAATGGGTTTCCACAACTTCGTCGCGAGTGGTTTAGTTCAAATTTTCAGTTAAATACGACCTTCCAGTTATGCTACAAAGATTGCAGAGGCGTGTGACAATCTTTTCAACTTTACGGTTGATTCGGTGCACGATAATGTCTGTCGATACTGTCAAATTTTCAGTTATACCACTCTATTATTAGAGTTTTTGTTCTTCCCGGAATTTTCTACCCGTGTACGCGAAAAGACTGAAATACCAACTGCGAATGAGCGAATTTACGTGTCAACGTGTAGAACTACGCGTTACGAGAAAAAGGCCCATCCTACACGTAGTCGGGAAAAATGCTTTCGTTGGAATCCCGTCTTACGTGTTGTCGTCATAACCTGACGCAAAGGTGACCACAGTTTTAACCCTGGAATGTCCCGGCTAAATTTCCAACACTTAACTCTTTGACCCCAACTTTGAAAAATGTTAGAAAATTCAAAAATAAGTTACACTTGAATCAAATTTTATTTTTATTCTGTTATCAAGAGTGTAAAGAAACATGAAGTAGGTACCTACGCTCATGAAGAAAAAAGTAATAGTAAGGCAAACCTCACGCTCTGAAGAAAAAAAATAGCAGAAAGGTATCTCTTTGTGACAAAATTTCAATTAAAAATTAGCACATTTTCATTTAAAAACAAAAATAAATAAATAAATGAAATCTACAAAACAATTTTCTGAGATTAGTTTGAAACCACTTACAAAACCCAAGTACTAGAATGAAAAGGTAACATAAAATAGGCACGAAGCAATAGGATCAACATTCTCAACACTTTGAAGATCTATGAAGTTCACAGAAGGAACATCGAACTAGTTTCTCCAAAACTGTCACTTTCGTCGCTTCTTCATCGGAGGCAACTTCTTGTAACTCGACATTAACTCCCGTGTTTGAATTTTCTCCGCCAAAATATACATCTTCTTCCTTCAACTGTTCCAAAATGGATCTAATGTCTTCAGGATCCGAAAACTTGCGTTTTTCAGCCATTTCTAACTATGAGCCAAAAACACAACTGTGGGAACGCCCACAAAAATAACACTTGCTATAGAGAAAATCACTAGCGGTTAACTCCCAGGTGGGGTTTGTCAAACCCCAGGCACAAGAAAGTACTACACTACACAGAAGTCTTGAACGTACTAAACTGGAAAAAGGCTGAAGCCTTTAGGGAAGAAGTGAGGGGTGATATAGAATCGGGCGAGAAGAGCCAGACGTGCAGACATGATAAACTGACTTTAAATCGCGATTGGGGTTTGACAAACCCCACGGGGCATTCCAGGGTTAACAATAGGATGTCGCTTCTCCCTCTGACTGTCGTCTAATAACGTTTCCCTTCCACCATTAACCACCTAGTCGAAAAAAAGTAAGAACCTGTGATATATATAATTGTATTATTAAATCAAATTCCGTAGATTATGTGAACAAAGTACCTACTTCGTCCGACAGCCAGATATCCTGTTCACCTACTTGGGAGTTAATGCAGTCGTTGATATTTTTCCGATTTTAAAGTAGATAGGTACCGATTCTTCGTAAGCATTCGCAAGTACATTTAGTACTACAAAGTTGTATCTACCAATATAAAGATTCAGACAACGAGCAGGTTTGTGTTTAAATAATAAGTTTGTATACAAAAGCTGTTGTTAGTTCAATAATAAATTGAGTAATTTGGTAGAAGAATTTGAGCTAGGTATCATTTCAGATCCTGGAAATTACCATATGATAAAGCAGGGAAGGCACTCAAAACGAACTATTCCACGAGGTCTGATTACGGAAACTTGATGTAGCTAGATGAAAAATTGAATGATTAGACAAAAAAATTTAAAAAATTCCGTAATTGTGGCGCTCCCGGACGGTCACCCATCCAAGCAGGTACCAACCAAGCCGTTGCTTAACTTCGGTGATCTGACGAGAACCGATGTTTTTTCAACGAAATATGCTTTGGCGAACACCTACTATTTTTTCTTGGGTCGAACCTAACTATTCGAGACCTGAGAAGATAGCTGATAAAGCAGAGTGTATAATTATTTCAAACTTCTTCAACTCGATATCGAATTTAAGTGAATCGTTGACTCTGAAATACTAAAGAGACTTTAGCGTGACGATAGCGTTTGGTTAGTCTTGTACATACGTGTAAAAAAAGTGTAGAAATACGCGAAGAACTAGCATCTGCAGTTGCTTGCTCTAGACGCTGCTCTACGCGTTAACTTGGGAAAATCGTACGGGAAGAACAAAAAATCTCTATTAACAAGATTGCAGAGACGGGTGACGACCTCTTCAGCTGAATGGTTGATTCGGAGCGCAGTAATGTTGGTCGAAATCGTCAAACTTTCAGTAATGCTACTTCATTATTAACTCAGAAAGCATAATCGTGGAAAGACATCTACAAATTTATCAAAAACTGCATTCTAACAATTTGATGTCAATGATGAATATAATTTATTGTTCAACGCCATTAAGTTGGGAGACGAGATGGATTAGTTTTCTAAAACTAATTAGATGTCTAAAACTAAAACGATATTAGATGTCTGCCTCTCGTTTTAGATTACTTCTCCAATCACTATTGTGATTCAAGAAGGATACAACCGGGGATTTTAAATTTAAGCGTTTCAGTACAAATATTGTATAATTTACCATTAAATTATACAATATTTGTACTGAAACGCTTAAAAACCATGCCAATAAATTAATTATAAAAATACCGTCAAGTTTCCCTTTTGAATACCTTGTTTTTTAAGCCATAATTCTTCGAAATATCTTGTCTTCAGAATTTTAATTTAATTTATCGATCTTAAACTTACGCAATTTTATTCCAACACATCACAACCAATCCAGAAACTACAATTCGTCGGTAAAATATATAAAATCAAAGCGTTTTATTGACGTTGGCAACCTTCATAGATTGTAAAACTGGAGTGCTGGGTCCAGTAATATAGGTACCTATATAATTATATTAACAAAAAACGCAGCAAATTATTGCGCAGGTTATTATTTCTGTAATAGATAGCCCTTCTATATAGGCAGATCACTGATCAATAGCTATTAGGGATTTGTCTCTGCGCCACTTTTTGAAGCATTCCCAGCCTTCATGGACCTCAGGGTCCAGCATTCACCCGCTCAGTGGGTGGATGTTCTGTCAGGACCTGAAAAGATCCAGTCCCTGTAGGTGTACCTGAAAGCCACTGAGCTTTACAATGAACTGCGATATTCTGATCTGTGATATATTTATTTATCTATGTACATCTAGTCATATCCTTATTTAACTAAAATGTATAGTATTTATCATTATATATTTATCGACAATATTTATGTATTTGTCAGGATCATCTAGTCGTAAAACGGAAGTTAGTGATAAACGTTGTCTATTTCCACGAAAAATGAAGAGTTACAATGTTAAATCGATTTCGACGGTTAGGCCATCATCAGTAACAAACGATAACTGAAAACACATTAGAAAGGACACAGGTTATATAGTGACAAGTGAAGGGAGATTTAATCCCATTGGTCGATAGAAAGGAAAGGGGCAGGAGGTACAACCAATTAAGTGCATAAAAAGTGAAAGGGGATTATAGCTAATCAGATGAAGTGAAAGGGGAAATAACTAAATATGGTTTCAACAGTGTGAAGGGATAATTCCAAGCTTTACAGAAATGGACCTTTCAGTGGTGAAATATATTGAGGTTTATCCTCATTTAAACATTTACCAGACCTGTCACTTTTGATAATTTCGAATTTTTCAAGTACATTCAACATACCTCCCTTTGGGCAAAAATGAAGAAATTCTCCAAACTGTCTGTCGGTCAAATCAAAATTGTAACTATGATTAGATTCCTTAAGATGTTTTGCAAATGTAGACTTACCCTTATTTTCCCTGAAATCCTCCATATGCTCGTCTATTCTTTCCCTAAATTTCCCACCAGTCTGACCGCAATATTCGTAGCCACAAGAACATTTTAATTTATAAACTCCACTTTTATCCTGAACACTAATTTTGTCCTTAACGGATCCTAGTAATGCTTTAAGACTGTTTTTAGTTTTAAAACCTACTTTTTAACCTCTCGATGATAGAATTTTGCCAATTTTATCAGAAATTTTCCCATAATAAGGTAAACTTATCCATTGCTTTTCTTCTAAAGTTACATCTTCCCGAGCCAGATTGGAAACTTTTTCCCTACTCTTTTTCCTAAGAACCTTATCCCATATGGTATCAACGAGATCTCCTCCATATCCGTTACTAGCCGCTATGCTTTTGATAATGGATTTTTCTTTTGATAAATTTTGTTCACTCATTGGAATAGGTAGTGCTCGGTTGATCATACTATGGAAGGCTGCATGCTTATGTACTAAAGGGTGATTTGAACTACTATGGATCGTTATATCGCTATATGTATCTTTTCTATAGATTGAAAAATCATGCTTCTCATTTACTAAAGACAAGAGATGGACAGATCAAGAAAATTTAGTTTATTCCCGCCGAATTCGAGGGTGAATTTGATATAGGGATCTAATTTATTGATTTTTTCGTGAAAAGAATTTAGTTGTCTTTCTGTACCCTTCCATAGAATGATGATATCATCGACATATCTATACCAATAGAGAAGATTATTTGTGTTAAAAGTTGTAAATATTTGTTGCTCAAGATAATCCATGTAAATATCTGCAAGCAGAGGAGTTAGCGGAGAACCCATAGCAACCCCTGGCTGTGTATAGCATTGCCCCTCGAATAAAAAGTAATTTTGATCCATACAGACAGACATCAAATTAAACAATTCATCCTTTTCAAAAATATTAAGTTTAGAGCCGTGAATCAGCCTGCATACCACATCTTTGCAGCTAGCTACATCGATATTGGTGAACAGACTAACCACATCAAAAGAGGCGAGTTTAGCATTTGGAGGCATCTGAATGTCCTTAATTTTGGAGACCAAATCATAAGAATTTAGTACAGTATGTTGAGGCCGAAAGTTGATTTTGTTTCTAAATAAAATATTGAGTTTTTTAGCCAATTTGTAGGCAGGAGCATCAATATAAGACACCACCGGTCTCATCGGCGCTCCTTCCTTATGAATTTTAGGGAGACAGGATAACCTGGGCGCATGAGGGTTCATTTCTACAAAACTTGGAATGTACATATTTTTTAGTAGGCTATCTTCTGATTGTTTAACTACTTTTCGAACTAATCTTTTCGAAAGATTAATAGATCTTAAGTCGAAATCGATTTAACATTGTAACTCTTTATTTTTCGTGGAAATAGACAACGTTTTTCACTAACTTCCGTTTTATAATGGGTTTCCACAACTTCGTCGCGAGTGATTTAGTTCGTATCTAGTCGTAGTTTAGGTTTTAGTACGGGGTATTTTCATCCGCTGAAGGGGTTACAAAGCGGTCATCGTTGTTTCCCTTGAGACTGAGTGCGGCGATGCCTCGTTTTGCAGGTTATTATTATTATTATTTCTCCCTCTCCGATGTGCCAGTGGAGTCCGTGATGGCAATCCGTTTAGTGACGGACAGTCAGCATGGCTACCCTTAGAATCGTGCCCGTTGCAGTGTCCTTTTGACACGCCCCTTTTTGATTGTCGCTAATGACCCTTCCGGTTGAGACGCTGCTTAAATTGTTTTAAAAAAAAACTATTAGGTACAGGAAGTTATTTTTATGAAAGTTAATGAGAAAATAAAACACCTAACTACGCTCCACCAATCTATATCTATAAAAGAGGATGTATGTATGTATGTATGTATGTATATATGTATATTGCCTATAGACTCCGAAACCGCTCGACAGATTGTAATGAAACTTTCAGGTATTATTAGGCATGATTCAAGGATTGTTCCTGTAAAGTTTGGTGCAAATCCGTTCAAAGGGCTCTGACCCAGAGGGCATAAAAGGGTGCAGTGTCAGGTTTTAGAAATTTTAGTGGTTGTAGAAATAGTTGAACAGAAAGTACTGGTACCTTCTTGACGGCCTACTACATTTTTTTTTGACATTTTATGTCTTTACTATGGCACATAATAATACTCGTATCTTTCGGTACGATCTGAGATTTGGACCCCTTGAGGGACTTGTACACCCAGATCGCTGAGTTTTCCAGTTTTTTCCCTACCACGATGTTCCCTTGAGGGACACCAGACCGATCTGACCCACACTTCTGAGATTTGGTATGTGGGCCCTTGAGGGACTTCTGAACACAACTGACCGATCCCAGTTGTTTTCCCCAAATGATTTCTAAAACTTCTGAACACAACTGGGAGCAAGGGATCCCACGATGAACGTAAAATTACGATCAATAAACAAATTTAATTTGTGATCGATGTGGTTTCATTCGATTCTTTGAGATAATATCTATGAATGATAAAATAATAATTACTATTATGAAAAATAATTGGAATTTTAACCGATTGCGCTCCAGAAGGGTTTCAGTGTTGGAATGGTATTATAAGAGTATGTTGATGGATGAACGATCAAGCTCCTGATCGAATGATAAATCCCCCTTCCTCTCTCTCCCCTGATCTGTATTCCTTCTGATTGATCCCCTTCGGTTGGCATCTCTTAACCAGGTCTAATCAGCTGTAAGGGAATTCACACGTGAGGGGCGCGGGTACCAAAAAATTAAAGGAGCATTCAGGAATCAGTCAATACACATCATCTTTTCAAGTAGCTACTTCATTAATAATATTGCCCGTTATACTCATTCTTGCTTTATCCCGGCGTTTATAAAGAAGGTATCTTTGAGTACAAGCATAAATCAGTCTTCCCCCTCAATGCTCTTCTTGAGACGATTTATCCTTTCCCTTCTCCGGCTATATTCCTTTTTAAAAAAAGCTAAGCACAAAAGCGTTTTGCTTCCTAAAGGGAAATCTCTTCAGTGTTGTGTTCTTGTATGAGAAGGAAGCACTAGCTGAGACCCTTCGGTCGGGTTGACAATTCAGCAACCAACAATTGGGCCTCGACATCAAATACCAGGTATCTGCAATTGCATTCCACGATGAATGTAACGGTCGGTCAAAGGAGTAGGGATATAATGTAGAGAGCAGAATGAATTTGGTTTCATAGACCGTATCTCACCCTCACAGATACTCCAATATAGGATGGATCACATCATCCAACTGCTTCTACATGACTAGCTGATACACCATAACGTCTCCTGGCATTCGAGCCCTATCAGTGAATCGTTCATGCATACTGTTTTTGAAAATGGACAAAAAACAATACAAGAGGTAGAATTGTTCCCTCGCTTATAAATTGTAACATGAAATTGGTAACGGGTTATCGTAAAGATGAACAATTGAAGTAAATTAATTTAGCTAAGTTTGGTGTGTTATTCAAAAAATTCGCCCTTGCCCCTCCCCCCGTTCCTGAATAATCACAACTCTCTATCATAGTAATTTGAAATAATTATGAATAGGTCTGTACGTAGCTAGTTAATGTTGATAAAAGTTCCAGTCATGCAGCATGATCGTATGAGCGAATTTTCGTGAATTATCGTCTTGTATCATGTTAAATTGCTTTGAAATTGGAGCTTTTTGAATGTAAGGGAATTATCAAATATTAATTTTATGGCAAAAAAGTATTTTAAATAATAATCTGCTATTCAAGGAGTGGTTTTAGATTTTTAGCATTATTATTTTTTTTTTTTTTTTTTTTTTTTTTTTAGTTTTTTTTCGATTTTGGACTGATTTTTCAAGTTTTAAATGTTTGAAAACTTGATACATATTCTTATAGGAAATTTTACGCTGATTCCGAATATACCACATGTTAGTATGCTGAAAAAATTATTTCGCGCAACAAATCGCAAAAAACAGGCTATTTTGAAATTTTTGACTACATTTTTGAAAATTTCAACCCGAAGATGTAATCCGATCATGATGGCCAACGAACTTGAACTTTCGTTTTGTGTCCTTAACATTTTAAAATTTGTTTGAAGTTTCTAGCACAGTTCTACGGACAGTTATCGTCTGGAATGACACATACATACATACATAAAAAAATGCGTTAAACTTCAGAATATGATTCAGAATAGCCTGAAACGGATTTCTGCATAATTTTTTTTCAAAAATTTACATTCTACGAATTTTGAGACTAGAGCAATAGCTTAATTTTCTTCAAAAATTCGCTAAAATGAAGAAAGTTCCTTGTGCACTATAGACAAAATTTGTCTGAACTCGATGAAGATTTATCAATTTATGTATTATGAAATACATACACTTTTCCAATCAATTAGAGCCATTAAAAACCACCGCAATAACGAAAACGCAGCCCCTGATTAGGTATACGGCCACGCGCTCAAGCAATGCAGTTTAGCCTACCTTTCGTTAACCTGAAACTACTCAGGCTCAATGGAGCAGTTGAATCACGGAAGTGAGCGAATCGTCAAGTAGGTATGTTAATTAAAAGAAGTCCATTTTACAAGAAAGATAGCAGGCAGCTTATCGAGTGCGATGGGGATACCTCAAAACTCACGGGATATTTGACAAAAATAATAATGCAGATGATCGAGAGATTTGAGAGTTTTTGTTCTTCTTGTACGATTTTCCCCCGTTAACGCGAAGAGCAGCGTTTAGAGCAAGCAGATGCTAGCTCTTCGCTTATTTCTACACGTATTTGTACACGTATATACACGAATAACCAAACTCTATCGTCACGCTAAAGTCGCTGTAGTATTTCAATGTCGAACGATTCTCTTGAATCCGAGATCGAGTTGAAGAAGTTTGAAATCATTTTACACTCTGCTTTATCAGCTATCTTCACAGGCATCGAATAGATAGGTTCGAGTATTGACCTACGACCTTAGAAAAAATTGCATTCACCAACGCCCATATATCTCTTGAATACATCGGTTCTCGTTTGATCACGGAAGATAAGCATTGAAATGATTTATTGGATATTAAAACAAATTACAAAAATAAAGGCACGTACTTCACTTAGTAATAAAAATAAAATTGTTTCTTCATTGAGGTCCACTTGTCCAGATTTCCACCCTGGATAAGAATAAATGATCCTTGTTTAAAGGACCATAATTAAGTGGTTACATCTTCTCCAATGGTAGCGAAGATACCTATCAACGATTTTCTTGAATTCGAAATCGAGTAGAAGAAGATTGATCTAATTTTAAATTTAAACTCTACTTTATCAGCTCTCTTTACAGGTATCGAATAGCTAGGTTCGAGTACAGACCTACGACCTAAGAAAAAAATTGTATTCACCAACGCCCATATATCTCGTTGAATACAACGGTTCTCGTTTAAGGTAGAAATTGAAAAAATGGAGAAAACTCATTTAGGTCAAGGCTAAACTAACTTAGGGTCGACATGGCTGATTTCATTAGCGATTTAAAACTATTGAAGGGGCTATGGAAAAAATCGAGTTGGGAGTGTAATTGGCCAAACTGAGTTGTGATTGGCTAGTAATCCTGGGCATCGGTTTGTTGTACGGGTAGTTTGCGACCTGGAAGAAAACATGAAACGGATTTTGGTTCGGGTTTTATAAGCCGGGACATTGAAATATAGGTGGGACAGTCGGTTTGTAGTTTACTAGCTTATATAGGAATGTGATTTCCACAAATGTTCTACGAGAGTCCAATAGCTCCACTTCACAAATCTCCATCATTGGTCGAGAATGGTAGTCAGCAATTTGGAGTTTGAACGTCGCGTATCTCAGGAATCTCCTCTTTCCAACTATCACCTTTCCAACCCCTTTCCAACTTGTTTGGTTAACAGTGTCGTGACTACATATGAGTAGGTACAACCCCATGATGGGGTTGATGGGGGCTGATTTATAGAGGTGGGAAATTGCATCTATGTTGGTATATAAAGATATTGGTAAGTAATGCATGCATTACAGGGACGTCCCTTAGAATGGATTAATTTTAGTGATAATTAAAATAAGAGAAAAAGAAGCAAAAGTATCATGATTTCTCTGAAATTCCCCCTCCCCCTCTCCCACCATTTAACCCCTTCACCAACAGTAAATTTGAAACTTCCAAGGTTGCATAACTGGGGTTGTTTGGTCGTTCTGGATCGACCAAACAATAATAACAATCACGGAAATCTGATGAATATAGTAAAAATATCACGATTTATCGTAATCACCTACTCCATTCACCCCCTTCTATCATGAAATTTGAAAATCCTGATACACTTTCTAAAACTACATAGAATTCATAATGGAACAAATAAAAAATCGGTCGAGATTTGTAGCTTGGGCTAGGCTTGAAAAAAATCGGTTTTTTATCCCCTTCACCCCTCACTCCGACAGTAAATCCGAAATTTCCAAGGGTTGTTACACAAAAAGACTGACATTGGAATCGAACAAAATAAGAATCACGAAAATCGGTTGAGAATAACATGGATGACGTCTACTAAATTTGTCGAAAAAAATCACTTTTTTTTTCTTTACCCCCTCCATTCCCCCTCTTCTATCCTGAAATTCAAAATTTCCGAGGTTTGCTGCACAACTAGACTAAAATTGGAATCGAACAAAGAAATAGTCTAAAAATTAATCTGTTGAGAATTGTGGCCTGGGCAGCGTCGACAAAATTTTTCACCCACATACTCACACACACACACACACCTGTGGTAGTTTTTTACGGATTCGGTCTTAGAATGGCCTGAAACGGATTTTTGTGCGGTTTTTTCCCTCATACTTGGGTTGTAACCCCCCCCTCCCTGGGTCAATTCCAATAGGTCGTCCCTCTTTTGACGATGCCCATCTTCAGAGGTACACCCTAAAAATGCTACTTATATAAAATAACCAAAAATAAAAAAATGTCAAAATCTTGAAATGAATATTTTCAGTTCTGGTTGAGGAGCTTGGTTCTTCGCTAGTGACGTTAAATGAAGTGTACGGGGGTTTTTAGGTATAAAAAATAACTCCTAAACAATCAAACTTCAATAGCGTACTTTATAATACTAGGTATATATTATTTCATAGGTGAGTTATAAGAATGAAAAAAATAATTATGAAAAGGTGTGGTTAAACTGTTCAAAAGTAACAACGCTACACGCACATAAAAAGTGAATGGAAATGCCATTGGCTTCTTTGGTAACTACATCACCTAGAATAAACTATTTGTGAGAAAAATCAACTGAGTATTGAACTAGGGAGAAAAAACCCATCAGAGTAGTAGATTGATCCACTAAGAGTCCCAAAACTAGTTTGTACACATAAGCTAGGACTTCTCAGGAGGGTTAAGGAGGGGGAAATTAGCCATTGGAATGTGGAGTCATGTGTTATAAATTCACAGAGCAACTTTCCAACGAACGATTTTTGTGGGATGGGAAATCAGGAAGTTATAATCTCTCTGGCAACAATTGATAGTAGGTGAAAAAAAAGCGTGACATTTTTTGCTGTCGGAAGAAAATTTTGACTTATCCTAAGAAAACCATGTAAGGAAAAATGTACTTCAACAAATAGCTTCGGATCAAAAATTGAGAGACCATAAAATATTAAATAAAAAGTCATGCAGCATGATCGTATGGGTGAATTTTCGTAAATTATCGTATTACATTTAGGTTAAATTGTTATGATATTTGAGCACTTCGAGGGCAATGAAATTGTTAAATAAAAGTAGGCTATATATAAGTACTGCAGTGTTTTTTTTTTTTTTTTTTTTTTTTTTTTTCCTTCTTTAAATTATACGATTTCCGTTTTAGAAGCATTAAAAGTACAATAAAATGACGAGAAAACAAATAAAATTTGAATTTGATATTTTTTGTCGGGGAAATCTGAAGTTTGGTCAGGGAAAGTCAGGGAAATTAAAAATTTCCATTTGGCGGCCACCCTGTCTAGTGATCTAGATCTAGTGATATAAGGGTCTAACTGGCTCAAGAAGAAGTCGCTACCGACCCTTCCGTGAAACAGGCTGTGCAAGAATGAGGCGTCAGAAATTCTTCGAGGGAATCTAAAGTTTGCAGATTATTTTCCCTCAATGCTTCATGGTAACTAAAATCTTCCCAGCAAAAAAAAGTAAAAATAAATAACGAAGAAACCTCTGCTGAATGTTCTCCAACGAGGTTTTCGCATTAGCGTAAACTGGTGCCCAAACAACCGAAGCAAATTCAATATGTGGGCGAACAAGGGAGGTATGCAAAATACGGAGAACCAATGGATCATTGAATTTTTTGTATTTCTCTTCAAGTATCCTAGAGACTTCATTGCTTTTGAGCACACTTCACCAACATGAGGAGTAAATCGAAGCTCAGCATCAAATAACAGCCGTAGATCTCTCACCTCTGACTGACGCCTTAATACTTCACTACCAATCTGATTAATGAAATTCAGTGGTGAGGAAGTTCGGGAAAAAGAAACACCAGAGCATTTTGGTAATGTTAAAATATAATTTGTAGACTTAAATTCAACTTGAATGCCTTTAGTCTCCTTCTCATTAACCCTCGGCGTAACCCATCAATCACGATCCTTACCGGTAAACCTGAAGTTCAAATTCTTAGACTCTTCGTCGGAAAATAGTTCGCACTAACATTCGTACAAAAACTGTCGAGGACATAGGCTTAAAAAGTACGCACGATCTTGATTTTGGTTTTTTTTCCCTGAAACTTACTTCTCAAATCTTCTGAAATGTTATGCCTTTTTATTAGTATTTCAAACTAACGTCCTTGGTAGGTCAGGGTAGCTCTTTCTGAGAGGATCCGGCCTTTATCTTAATTATTCGTCAAGAAATCGGACCTACGTTCTAAAAACCGAAGAGGAGTTCCGGTCGAACGGAGCAAACCGACGCTTATCGTTTGATAGCGGCGTCTTCGTCGCAGTCACGATCCCATCTTCTCCCCTCAAGTCTAATCTACATCACCGCTAGCGATTACTAACTTTCAAGGTCAAACTAAAAATGACCCAAATTTATCTAAAAGTTGTTCTTATGCAAGACAGTCTCATGTACACATGTTGTCAGATGTACAGAACAACATTTTATGACCATTTTAATGAATCTTGTGTAGAATTCAAACAATACAATTTCTACTCGAGTTTCTAACCTCAAAGTCACCCAGAATGGCTTTGATTGTCTTAGCTCTCCATGGACCTAAATACCGAAAATACCTGATGATGTGTTGTATTTCTACTTATTATTTCTAATTACCGTATTTAATGCAATAAATATCTTTTCTTCTTGAGTTTCTAACCTCAAAGTCACCAAGAAATGCTACCTCCTCACCTCCTCTTACTTTGATTGTCATCGTTCTCCAAAGAAAGGCGTCCTCTTACTAGCTTATACTATTCTATATCGTATCTTTAGTGGTGACAATGTGATAACTTTTTTCTAATTATTGTATTTTGTGCAATTTAATACCTATAACTTGAGTTTCTAATCTCAAAGTCGCCATGAAAGGCACCTTCATCCAAAGGCACCAGCACCCCTCTTACTTTGGTTGTCATCGTTCTCCAATGACACCAATACGAGCTTATATGCATTTATGTCGCTGCTCTAGTGGAGACAATGTGATTCCTTTTTTCTAATTATTTGATTCAGTGCAAAATTATACCTTTTTACTTAAGTTTCTAACCTCAAAGTCGCCAAGAAAGTCTGTTACCCCCACCCCTCTTAGTTTGATTGTCATCGTTCTCCAAGGACACCAATACGAGCTTATAAGCATGTGTGTCACTGCTCTAGTGGTGACAATGTGATTCCTTTTTCCTAATTATTTGATTCAGAGCAAAATTATACCTTTTTACTTAAGTTTCTGATCTCAAAGTCACCTAGAAAGGCTACCCCCCCCCCCCCCCCTCTTACTTTGATTGTCATCGTTCTCCAAAAACCGTAACTAATACGAGCTTATATGCATTTACGTCGCTGCTCAAGTGGAGACAATGTGATTCCTTTTTTCTAATTATTTGATTCAGTGCAAAATTATCCCTTTTTACTTAAGTTTCTAATCTTAAAGTCACCTAGAAAGACTACCCCTTCAGCCCCTCTTACTTTGATTGCCATCGTTCTCCAAAGACCCTACTCCGAACTTATAAACATCTGTGTCACTGCTCTGGTGGTCTCAATGTGATTACTTTTTCTAATTATTGTATTTAGTGCAAAATTAAATCATTTCTACTTGAGTTTCTAACCTCAAAGTCGCCAAGAAAGTCTGTTACCCCCACCCCTCTTAGTTTGATTGTCATCGTTCTCCAAGGACACCAATACGAGCTTATAAGCATGTGTGTCACTGCTCTAGTGGTGACAATGTGATTCCTTTTTCCTAATTATTTGATTCAGAGCAAAATTATACCTTTTTACTTAAGTTTCTGATCTCAAAGTCACCTAGAAAGGCTACCCCTTCAGCCCCTCTTACTTTGATTGTCATCGTTCTCCAAAAACCCTAGTACGAACTTATAAACATCTATGTCACTGCTCTAGTGGTCTCAATGTGATTACTTTTTCGACTTATTGTATTCAGTGCAAAATTAAACCATTTCCACTTGAGTTTCACACCTCAAAGTCACCGAGAAAGTCTGTTACCCCCACCCCTCTTACTTTGATTGTCATCGTTCTCCAAGGACACTAATACTAGCTTATCGGCATGTGTGTCACTGCTCTTGTGGTGACAATGTGATTCCTTTTTTCTAATTATTGTATTTAGTGCAAAATTAAATCATTTCTACTTGAATTTCTCACCTCAAAGTCACCAAGAAAGGCTACCCCCACCCCCTCTTACTTTGGTTGTCCCTGACCTTCACAGACACTAATACCATCTACGTCACTGTTTGCAGTGACTAAACCCCAAGGTCAATGTGCAAATCATCCAAATTTATTTTAAAATCCTTCTGTATTTGGCAAAACTTTCTATTGTGTATTTAAAGAAAATATAAAGAACAATATTTAATAATATTTTGTATGATTATTGTATTTAGCATGAAAACAATACCATTTCTACTTGAGTTTCTTACCTCAAACATAATTAGGAAGGCAATGAGCCACCCACCCCACCCCACACACCCCCCCACTTTTTACATAAGTAGTACATACCTCATTCGAGTCTGAACATCTCTCTTGTGTAGACGTGATTCAGTTTTTGATATTTTCTGATTTTCTTGGAAGCCACTTGCAAGATCTTCACCATGTCTTTCGAGCCGCCAAGAGAATATGCACCACCGCCGCCACCTCCAGTGAATACCTTGCAGATCAGCCGTCCTTCGGAGATCGGCCCTCTGAGGCGCATTGCCATGGACAGAATCTTGATGGACATGGGCGTCATGAGGCAGGGACTCGCAATGGGCAGCAGCCATGTTCGAGTGCACGCCCGTCGTGTCGAATCGCCTAATACGCCGGAGGACCCATTGTTCTACAGAAGAACTCCTCAACCGATCCAAATGAGGTATTTGTCATAATCACTATAATTATGAATTACATAGTTTAATCATCGCCACCTGTGGACCTCCGCCTTATGATCATTAGTCTGTCATATCAATCGATGTTGATTTTTTTACATCCAGTCAAGTATGCTCTTTAGAATTCACACCTATAAACGTAAATATTTTTCAAGGAAGTGAAATTCGGCCCATGCTGATCTGTTCGGAGAATGTTTTGAGGTAATTCAGAACTCTCGGATTTCAAAATCGTTTCAACCCAGTTTTTCACAGTTCAGATCTGTCCACCATTTTCCCTCACTGAGTCTAGAACATTCCGAGTCGAACTGAAAACGATCCAAATTGTTTAAAGGTTTTCTGCGTTTGACAAAACTATCTCAGTCATGTTTTTGAAGAAAAAAATATATACAGAACAATATTTCATAAATTTTTTTCTGATTTTTGTGGTGTACTCAAAATAATACCGTTTCTACTTGTTTCTAACCTCAAAGTCACCAAGATAGGCTGTAACCCTCACGCCCTACATACTTTTATTGTTATCCGCTCTTCATACCTCGAAATACCATCTAAGTTAATTTAAAGTTCTTCTGCATTTGCCAGAACTGTGTCTAGCTTGTTTAAAAAAAACTATACAAGACAATATTTTATAACATTTTAGCATTATCATTGTAGAAAATGAAGCTCATGCAATGGCTCCAGAAATTATAAAATGATCTTTTTTGGAATTTCCTCATAAAATCCGTTTTGAAGCATTCTGAAACGATTCCTGGATTTTAACACTTTTTCATATGTATATGTATGTATGTATGTATGTATGTATGTATAATGAAAATTATAAATATAAATAAATAATATATGTATAGGTATATATTTTAGTATAAATAATAAATTTAAACATATAAATTATATAAATGAAAGTTATTTATTTATATTATATGAGTATGTATCATTCCAGACTATTAGGTACTCTTCTAAATTACGTTTTCGCCATAAAATCAACCGTTCCAGAAGAAAGGATGAGTTCATTGGGCAGCACTTTTTAAGAACAATACATTCGTCAAATTTCAAAGAAAAATGCCTGAAAAAATTACGAAAAAACTACTAAAAATCGTTTATTTTACACTAGTTAGCAGAATATTAGTAAAATGACGTGTATCAACTATAAACACTCAAAACTTGACAACCAAATTTTGCTGGAAAATGTCCTTAAATTTCATTAACTTATGCTGAAAAATCGATTAAAACTGAAAAAAAGCTGAAAATCCAAAATCTCTGTTTGAATAGCAGATTACTTTTAGTATCAGTTTTATGCTATAATATTGATGGTTAACGGTTTCTTTACATTCTAAGTGCTTAACTAAATATCAAAACTGTTTGTCATGAATATAATACGAAAATTTAGGAAAATTCGTTTCATGACTGGAACAGTCAGTTTTACAACCATCCAGTAGGCGTTGGTGAAAATTTTCTGTTCGGCAGAGATAGTCAAGGTCGAAAATAGGTAGTAATTTCAGGTTTGAGATTACATTATGAAAATTTAGTCCGTTCTGAGTGAGAAAGTCTTGCCATTTCGAAATTGGTGGAATACAGAATTTCGGCCTCAATTTTCCCATTTTAAAGTTTTTTTCTGATAACTCCTAAACCGTAAATCCGGCAGAGATTTTTATGCGTTCCAAAGTGTAGAGTATAAAAAAAAAGATCCGATCCCAAAAACTCTGAATCGTCTTTGGGATAATTTTAGGAGCCCCCCCCCCCCCCCCCCATCTATACTTTTGCCCTTAAAAATCACCTAATGGTGTTGATATTGTTCTGATTTCAGTCTGCCGTAGCTCATTCCACTCAGGGTTGAATACTTTCCAAAATTCATATCGAGCATATTTTAGCTGATACTTTTCCTCATTGACTTTCAGCCGAACTCGTGAATTTTCACATACAAGTTCGCAAAAAACGGTCTTTTACTTCGTACTGTAAGGGGAAACGGTCTCAGCTAAAATATGTTCGATGTGAAATTTGGAAAGTATTTAACCCAGAATCGAATGAGGTTTTGCAGATATGAATCAGACCAATGTTCCGTCAGGTGATTTTGACGGGCAAAAGCAGACGGAGGGGGGGGTCCTAAAATTAGTCCGATTCCATTGTCCTTAATTCCCTTATTCTGGGAGACAATTCAGAGTTTTTGGGATCGGATCTTTTTTTATACTCTACGCTTTGGAACGTATAAAAATCATGCAGGATTTACGGTTTAGGAGTTATCAGAGAAAAACTTTAAAATGGGAAAATTGAGCCATCTTCATGAGGCCGCCATTTTGTATTCCTCCAATTTTGAGATCACCAGGACAGCCGGCTGGGATGTCCTCGTTAAGTAAGTACGGGCCCAATCCATCATGGCGGCCTCCCGAGGATGCTCACCCATTTCAGAATGAGCTCCCTTAGAGACGATTGATTAATCGGAGTATAGTAATAATCTCCAGGCGAGACCACCTGGGCGACCGAGAGCCCCCAGCCAAAACTTAGTACGACAATAACTCAGGTGGGTAATTGAGGGGAAAAAATGAATATATCCGTCAATAAAATACATTCACTCCGTCATACTTCACATACTATCATACTTCAATACAGATAAGAAATCGTTGTTACAAGAAATTCACGTTTGCGTTTGATCACAAACTGCCGACGGCAACGAAAGTTAAAGGAAAGGGAGCTATCCCGCTCAATCCTTAAATTTTCATCAAAATCTGACGGTTAGTAATGGAGTTTTAAATGTGTCAATCAATTTAGATTTGCGCATGCCCAATAGTTATTACTTATCCAATCGCGGCGTAAATCTTTCGGCATCTTTATGGCACATATGCCCAACTAGCCCCCGAGGTTGAACGGAATCTGACCAATAGATGATAAGAATTTGACGTGATATGAAATTGACGTTTGTGTGTGCGCATAGACTGCTATTGATCCTAATGCAATGAAAGTTATAGGGTACCGTCTAGAAGCTAATCCACAGAATCCCTAAAACCATCATCAAAATCGGACTAAAATTACGTATAGTTTTGGGCGCGACAAGGATTAACTACAGACAGACAGACACACATACAGACACGGGAAAAAATTGATCTGTATGATCTGAATAGCAAACGAAGTTCCAGTCATGCAGCATGAGCTTATGAGAGAATTTTCGTGAATTATCGTGCTATATTTATGTTAAATTGTTGTGGGATGTGAGCACTTTGAGTGAAAGGAAATTATTAAAGATAAATTTGATGGAAAACAAAATATACAAATTCATTATTCTGGCATTCAAAATATAATTTCTGATTAATAGCATTTTTGCAGTTTTTATCGGTTTTTAACATATGCCAATGAAATTCAAGTACATTTCCAGCACAATTTTGTGCATAACTTTTTTCATGTTCTAGATTATAGTTGATTAACTTTGAGTAATAATCCGCTAAAACATAAATTTAATGATATTTATCCATAATACTTTTTCATTTTAGTGATTCTTTTTACATAACCAATTTAATGTGCTCAAGTACTACCCAACGAACTCATCCTTCCTTTTGAAATGTTTCATTTTTTTGGCCAAAGAACGGACTTTTTATCTCAATCATAAAGAGAGTTATCGTCTGGAATGACACACACACGCACACACTCCCCTCAAAGGCGGACACACACACACCCGACGCCGGCTCTAGGGATAAGGGAAGTTGCAGGACGAGGAGGAAGAATGGGATGAAAGGAAGTGCCCCTATAGAATGACCACCAGTTCAAGTAAGAACCCCTCAGGACGCGGGTGGTGATACCACGGAGTACTCCTGCAGAGATGCCCAACTCGAGTAACTCCGTGGCGCTTTTCCCGCACCACACCCCGCGCCATGACAAGGTCGCAGCCATGACCTTGATGTTATTAGGTGCCACTCCTTTTAGCTCAGATATCGCCTGTCGCAGATCATTTCTATCATATTTACCTTTCTTAGCCCGCCAGGTCTGCTCCATGTCCACGCTGCCACTGACAACCTGGACATCCAGGATAATGGCAGACCCATCGGGCTTGACAGCAACGATATCCGGCTTCTTGCCCCGGTCACTCGGCATGTGATATAGTCTCTCTCTCTCAACAGCCCAACCGCTGGATGACAGAGCGCCTGCTATCTGCTTGGCAACCGCATCATGACGGAGAATGCGGCCACCGTGAGTACGAGGACACTGCTGCACTACATGATACAGGTTCTCATTTTTACCCCGACAGGCACGGCAAAGGGTATCCACTGTCCCGCGACTACTCCTCGAACACCTCACCGAGGTGGCCAATGTGGCCACCCGGACGGCATGAAAATGGCGGTAGTCGCGGGCCCCAATGCCCTCTGAAGCCCGTTCCACCCACTGGGAAGAAATGGGGGATTCAGAGCACTGTCGGAGTTCTTTACCATCTACTGACTCATGCAGCGCAGCAGCGAACTCAGCAGATGAGCTGGGTTTTGGAGCAGTTGGTGTTGCTCGATCGCACCACAACAACTGCTGCCGGACAAAGTCCAGGTCAGCAGCAGTGCGGGCGACCTCCCAGCTCGAGCCCCTAAGGGCAAGCATGCGCTGGCGGCGTAAAGATGGGATGCTGGCAGAAAGAGAGACAATACCGAGCCCACCGGCCTTGACCGGTGCGTGGATGTAAGCACTTGGGACACCAGGTGGAAAGCCTAGCCAAGAGCGCACAGCAGAGCGAACTTCACGATCTAACTCTAGCAGCCTCCCCGCAGTAAGCCTGCCAAAGACTAACCCATAGGTTAGCTTTGGCAGTAAGTACGTGCGAAGGAGGCGCAGCTTCTGCTGTGGCTTTAATGGAGCCTTGGTGACACGAGCTAATGCTCCACCAAGGTCCACACGGCTTGCGGCTATAGTGGCCACACCCATGAAGTCGACCCCAAGGTACCGCCAAACCTCCAACACGGATCGGGCAGGGATGGAAGTTTGTCCTAAGACAAAACACTCCTCATCCACTACCTTCACCTTATGCTGGCGACCCGACGGGACCAAGGAGACCGACCCACACTTAGCTGGGTTGACCACCAAACCACACCTGGCTAGCTGCTCAGCAAATGCGTTGAGGGAGATCTGCAAGCCCTCGCGGGTTTCTGCGAGTAGGATGACATCATCAGCAAAAGCTAATGCACCTACTCGCACCCCAGGGGCGAGATCAAACCCTATTTCAGCTGGCAGCTTACCCAAGGCCGTATCCACGACCAGGTTGAAGAGGAGTGGCGACAGAGGATCCCCCTGGCGTACCCCGCGCCCTATAACAACATCCCCAGACATCTCACCTTGGGCCTCGAGGACCGTCACGCCTTCGTGGTACAGACAGGCAACATACTCGATTAAACGAGCAGGTGACCCGACACCACGAAGACAATCGGTCAGGGCAAAGTGGCTAACTGTGTCAAAGGCCTTAGCGACGTCCAGAGCGGCAAGATGGAGCTGCCGTTTCTTGATACGGGCCAGCGAAATGACAGTTTGGAGAACTGTTAGATTCTCCGCTGTGCCATCTGCTGGCCGACATTCTCTCTGGACGTCACCTATGACACCAGCCACTTGGAGGTGAGATGCCAGAACCTTTTGGAAGTGGCGGAAGACCACCGACGAAATAGAAATTGGACGGTAGCCTCCAGGCCCACTTCCCCCTTTCTTTGGGATGAAAATTGTCCGGGCACGGGTCAACGCTTTCGGGGGTCTTCCAGATAGTAGCAACAGGTTGAGGATGAGCAGCTTAACATTCTTTGGAGCTTTATTCCAGCGTTTGGCGGAAATACCATCGGGTCCAGCAGAAGTGGAGTTTTTGACACGGCACTTATGTGCCTCGTCATGAAGCACCGGCGTGCACATGATGCTGCGTAAGGAGTCCCTGGTGGAAGCTGGGGGTACCACTGGCTCACGAGAGTTGTGGCTGGGAGCACTCATAAGTGGCTCCCAGTAATCCAAAAACTCCCGGAGGGGGGGCATTACTTGTTCTTCCCCAGCTCCCTCCAGTACCTCCGCAGCTGCACGTGCCGGATGCTTCCTCCACAATCTCTGGACACGCTGGTATTCCCGCCTCCTCGCTTGCTTAGCTGCTCTGCGACCTCCACGAGGCACCACATTAGGGGGAACTTCTCCCTGGTGCCTCGCCACGGTCGCTTCCTCAACCTGCGGGAAGATCCTCTGCACATAGGCCGCGACCTCGTCCTCCAAGCTATTTGGCCCCTCAACAGCCCGCCTCGCCAGATCCTGCAGGTAGGCACTCTCATAACCAACAATATTGCCTACCTGCTCCCCGAGCCTCAATACTTCAGTCTTCAAGTCTGAAAGAAGACCGGAGGTCACGGGGGAGGATTGCTGAATGGCGGGCTGTTGTCCCACGTCTGTTGGAGATGCGGGAGAGGCCCCACTGCTATTTGCCAGGATTGCATCCTGGACAAGCTGCTTGTAGTGGGGCCTCAGGCGAAAAGATTGAATGGCAGAAAGCATGCGCATGGGAAAACGGGCTTGAAAGAAAACATTTATATTGCGTACCCCATTACGCACTGCTCCCGCCTCCTCTGCTGCCATTCGCTACAAATCCTCAGAAGCATACCTAGGCCGCTCTCGTTCTATATCAATGGCAGCATTGGCCTGTAGAGGATACTTTTGCCAGACGTGGGCACTGAGGCCACACTTGGAACTGAAGGCTCCCTCATTATGAGCACCCTAGTGGGCATTCGCCTGGGCAGTGGATGAGAAGGAGGGATAGGATGATGAGGAAGAAGAAGAGGGAGAGAATAGCCGATGCCCCTGCCTGGAGCGATCCCGAGTGCCTCCCCTAAAACCCCGCGGGCCAATGGGCCTGCGGGGGTTATGAGGCTCTGTATTCGGTCTATCCATAACGGGGGAAGCGTGGTTAAGGGTCGGGAGACCCGTTGACACGAGCCTCCCCCCTAAACGCCAGAGGGTCATTCTGCCACCCTCTGGTAAACCAGAGGGTGCCCGGGTTGCACGACGGGGACGTATGACCATGACTTGGGTAGGGATATGAAGGAGCGCCGAAGTGGTAAAAACACCAACAGTTACCCTACCCCAACAACACACGCACACACACACACACACACACACACACACACACACACGCTTATATATATATATATATATATATATATATATATATAATTCGTATTAAAAAGGCAAACTTCAGAAATCTATATATATTTATATATAAATATATATATATATATATATATATATATATATATATAATTCGTATTAAAAAGGCAAACTTCAGAAATTGTTTCATAATGCCTCAAAACGGATTTCCATGAGGAGAATTTTGAAGAAAAAAATCAATTTTAAAATTTTTTGACCAAACAAAATGAAAAAAAAAATTATAAAGAACACAATTTTATTACAGTTTTAATTATTCTTGCGTTTAATGCATACAATAAAATTTCTACTTGAGTTTCTATCCTCCAAAGCACCAAGAATGGACATCACTCCCACCCTTTGATTATTTCCAGTCTTCCCAGACCCAAATACGAGCTTAGAAGCATCTATGTCCTTACTGGTGATGACTAAATCACAAGGACAAGCTAAAAATGATCCAAATTTATTCAAAAATTCCTTCTGCTTGGCAAGACTACCACTGGTATGTTCATACGTATGTATGTACGTACTGGTATGTTCAATACGCAAAACAATTGTTTTTTTTTTTTTTTTATGGTTTAAGCTGAAGGGACACTGCAAGTGGCACAATTCTAAGGGCTTTCCTCCGTCACCAAATGGAGTGCCATCACAGACTCCACTAGTAAATCGGAGAGGGAAAAAATTAGGGGAACAGTGATGGCCACTGTTTAGCGCCTAAAGTGGATAAGAAACCTCAAAAATAAAATAATACAACTAAGACTAGATCAAGAATATGCGTATAACTAAATAAATGTCACTGTATATAATTAGTAAAGTGAATAAAACGATGACTAGATTGTACAAAAATGTATCTCAGATCAGATATTACAGTTTGCATTAGAGCTCAGTGGCTCTCAGGTACGACAATAGGGACTGAACCTTGTCTGGTCCAGATAAAACTTAAACCCACTGAGGAGGCCAATGCTGGACTCGGAGGTCCATAGGGTCTGGGCATTCCTCCAGGAAGTGGAGGATGGACAGATCACCCCCACACCTACCACATACAACATCTCAAGCTTCTGCACTAAGCAGGTGTCTGTGAGTAAGATGGGTATGGCCAGTGGCTACCTGGTTGACCATTATTCAGTCCCTCCTAGGAAGTTGGGTAAAGAATCGGCCTACCAGGCACAAATCCTGGAGGGCACCACACTGACCAGTGACCTCACCCTGCCATTTCTCAAGCTAGATGGAATTGGCTTCATGTTGCATGTAGGAGATTTGATCCTCAATGCGTACAGGCAACATATGGACATCCAGTCACAAATGACTCTCCTTGCAAGAGCATCAGCACACTCCTTGCAGTGAATACCTGCATGGCTTGGTACCCACATAAAAGTAATGGTTGAGCCCTATGTTGTGGCTTGGTGTACCGATACACGTAGGCTTTGTATTAGAGAATCATCAGAATATGTGTCCCTAATCGCCTCAATGTTACTTAGTGAGTCGCTAAAGATCACATAATCCCCAACTCCCAACAACTGGCAGTGTTGAACAACCAGAGTCACTGCCCACAGTTCTGCTGTAATCGCAGATGCTACAGGTAGTAAGCATCTAGTGACGTGAAAGCCGGGGCTCCATTGAGCAAGACCAACACCGTCAGGTGTATTTGAGCCATCAGTGAACTGGAGAGTGTGTCCAGCATATCGCTGGATGGCTTCATTGTAGAAGCATTTGAGAAAGTGTGGGGGGGGGGGATATTTCCCTTGACTCCCAACCCTCATTAGAAGGTCAACTTGCATCTCAGACAAGGTCCAAGGTGGGGCAGGGGGCACTTCATATGGGACCAGAGGGTATCTCTATGCAATCCCATCTGGTGAGCTCCTGAACACGAATACAAAAGGGACGAGTTCATGTTTGGAGCCTTGAGTAAGTGTCATCCATGGGGGGGGGGGGGGGGGGGCTGTATGACCATGTCATGCAGGGGGTGGCCATGAATATAGGTCAAGCACTCTGCATAGCGAAGTGCTAGCAGATTTTGAGAAATCCTGAGTGGCTGGCTATGCCCAAGCACCTGAAGCTGTAGGGGTAGTGTGAAAGGCCCCAGTAGCCAGACAAAGGCCCTTGTTCAATATAGGTTCCAGTTGAAGCAGCAAGGACTTTCTTGCAGACACATAATCTATGCGTGATCTCCCACTGCATGGAAAATCTTCAGAAGGACATCCTACTGTGTGCCCCAACTATAGTTCAAAAGAGCCTTGTGCAACTGTACACGCTGCATAGTAGCATGGTGCAAGTACTCAATATGCTGTGTCCATCGCAGCTTACAGTCAACTACGAGTCCAAGGAAACAAGTGTGAGTGGAATAAGGTATTGTAACTCCACCTATTGAGAGAGGATACTCATCATGCACTTTGCGCTTTCTGCAAAAATGTATGGAGGTAGTTTTTGCAAGTGAAAAACTATAACGTCGCATCTGCGCTGTTTGATAGATGGTACCTATCAATAGCATGTTGCAAGGTGTCACACACATTCCTAAGATTATCACCTCGGAGGAGGATAGTTAAGTTGTCAACATATAGTAAGGGACGAATATCCTCTGGAATGTTATCAGCAAGGCCATTTATAGCGACCATAAGCAGGGTGCGACTGATTCCTGAGCCCTGAAGGATGTCATTCCCCTGAAGATGGAGATCAGAGAAGACATTCCCTAGGCGCACCCTGAATTTTCGATCAGAGAGGAAACTGTGGAGGAAGCCCAGCATTGGCCCGCCTACTCCCCACCGCTGCTGCCTTTCTAAGGTGTTGTGACACCAAGTTGTGTCACAGGCTATGGATAGGTCAAAAAACACACCAATGGCGTGCTCCCTAACCAGAAAGGTGTCCTGGATATTACTGTCGAATGCTGAGAGTTAGTCAACTGCTGAGAAGCGTTTGCGAAAACCAGTCTGGTACTGGCTGATATGGCAGATGCTCGCAAGAAATCACACCAGGCGTTAGTTAACCATGGCTTCTAGGATCTTGCTCATACAGCAAGTAAGAGAGATGGATCTGTAACTGCCAGCTTCACAAGGGTCTTTTCTTCATTACCCAGAGGGATAATGAAAGCCTCCTTTCAAGTTGAAGGATAGTTACCTGAGGCATAAATAGAATTATACAGCCTCAGGAGATTGCCCTTTTGTTCATCAGGGATATTGATCAACTTTTCATAATGGATCTTTCCCAGGTGCAGTCCTATTTGCCTTCTTCATTGTTCTATCCAATTCACCCATGGTATGCCAATGAATGAGTGAATGGTATGGAGAGATGCCATCTCAACCTCAGCCTTGTGTTGCCTTAAGTCATCTGGGTATGCATGATCACTGGAAACTTGGGCATAGTGAGAAGCCAATGTATCAGCAACATGCTTGTGTTCCTGAGCAACATCACCCCCAGGAGTGGTGATAGAAGGAATAGTTGGTGGTGGGAGACCTTTCATTGCACGTGCCTTTTGCCAAAAATCTTTAGGAGGGGTTCACAGATGTATGAGCGAAAGGTGCTGATTTAGGCCTTTTGCTTGAGCCAGCACTCACGTGCTCAGGCTCGTTTAAATATAGCATAATTTTCAGGCATACATCTCCGATGCAATCTATTTGGTGCCTGACATTTTGCTCTGTTGCCTTCTCAAACATCCCTATTCCACCATGGGACATGGTTGCGTCCCTTAGTGGGGTTGGTTTTTAGGATGGCAGAGGTTAAGTTTGTAATGTCTTCCTCAATGTTTCCACTGAGGTTGACATGCACCACCACCTCATTATAGAGCGCCCAGTCAGCATCCTCCAATTCCCAGCGTGGCGGAGGAATGAATGGTGAGTCCCAACTTTCCATATCAATGTTAATAGGAAAGTGGTCTTAGTGATGAAGGTCTGGCAATGGATTCCAAGCCAATGTATCCCCCATAATGGGAGAGCATATGGCAAGGTCAATTGCCAAAATTGTACCATGGATAGGCATTAAGTATGTTGGGCGACCATCGTTCAGGAGGAGGAGATCCAACTCCACGAACGTGGCTTCAGTAGTGGCCTCCCTGCTCCCAGTCTTGTTATGGATGTTTAAATCACCAAGTACTAGCACAGGGCTAGGAACCTGAGGAATGAGGTCCAGTAAAGCGGCCTCATCCCAGACTCAATCAGGGGGATAGATGGAGACTATTGTAAGGGGGGTAGGAACTGCAGCTCTGGCAGCCACTGCCTGGAGGTTTGTGTTGAGTGGCACCTCCTCCACTCGCACATTATTTCTTATCATAATCATGAAGCCCCCATGGGCCCTACCACCAGGCTGGGGTGTCACATGTTTTCTGAAAAAGGAGTAGCAGCCTCGCACATTAAACCCATCAAGGGGTTTTAGATGTGTTTCTTGTAGTGCTACTGCCAATGGCGAGTATGATCCTAGCATGGATCATAGCTCATCACGTCGTCCATGTATACCATTATCATTCCATTGAAGGAAGCACTCAGAGTTGGTGTTATTGGGTTGAGTGGTCATGATAACTTTCTAAAAATTGTATGGGAAGCTCAATACAGCACTCAGTGGGTGGTGATGTAGACTCCTGTGATCTTTCCTCTTTCGTAACTGCCAAAGGAGTTGGGGGAGGAGGAAGTCATTGATTTGTGTCGCCTCGTCCTTAATTTTTGTTTAAGGACCTTATAAGGGTCCTGAGAATATTGGCTAGAGCCATCCTCCTTTATTGGTTTGGGGGATATCGAGGATGGCTTCAAGAGAGAGATTTAAGTAGGGGAGATAATAATGGGAGATTGGGATTATAGTTGTGGGGGTGGAGGAGAGGGGAGTGAGCCAGTTGTCATAACTGGCAAAAAACCGTGTAGCCGGTCTTGGGCCGGCATCCGCTCATGACGGATTGTTTGAACTTTGAGGCTTATGATTCCTTTTTTGATAAGGAATCATCACAGATTCTATGGGCCACAGGGTACAGAACTTTTTCTGTTCGTATAATAGATTGGGTAGCAACTTCTTTTTTAAATACTGGGCACTCCTTAGAAAGTGTTTCTTGTTGGCTATTGCAATTGGCACATATTGGTGGCTTTGTGCATGGTGTTTCAGCCTTGTTGTGCTATGGAAGACCACAGGCACACATCTCATGCTCATCCTTACATCGGTGGCTAGTATGCCCAAATTTAAGGCAATTATAGCATCACATTGGTGGGGGGATGAACGGCCCCACCTGCAAGTCACAAAGCAGGGGACCGGGTGAAACGGTCTTAGGTGGACTTTGGAGCACAAAGGTCAGCAAAAAAGTGTCAGATGAACCTTTGATGAGCCTACCACGTTGCATTGGGATGACCTCAATCACAGAGTCTTCCTTAAGGATCTCTTCAGCGGTGCACGATCTAAGCTATTGTCAACGGATCGTGCCCTGTGAGGTGTTGAGCTTTTGTTTAAGGGTGACTGTAAATTCAGTCTCTCCTAACTTCACTAATTTGGCCAGTCTCATTCTTTGTTCCTCTGAGACCACTTTAACATGAACCTTAGAGTTGGGAATAATTTTCATTTCTGTTGGTCTGGCATTTCCAATTTTCAAAGGGCTGAAGGATTTTAAAACCCCGTCTCAACTGTCTAAAAATAGGGAAATACGTTAAAGACGTTAGCAGTCACCTTGGAGTTACTTTTAAGGTTTTCACTGGGCTGCTTTTGCGGTGTGCCCAGAGGCTATGCAACAGCATTTGATTGTTCAGTGGGGGTCTGTACATTGGGGACTGAACAATTAGCAACACTTGTTCCTGGTTGTGTAGGAACATTCATGTTTGCTCCTCTCAAATTGGAAGTAGCAACAATAGGGCTTGATGACCCTACCTCCATGGTGATGATGTTTTCACCATTCTTCAGTGCCTCCGCAGATGGAGACACTGTGTTGTCAACATTGACAACAGAGACCACAGTCTGTATTCATGGAGAGGGGAGCTTCACCATTCTTGGATGCCTCCACTAAGGAATGCAACGGGGTGGTTGGGGGGTTGAGAGTGGTGGAGTGGAAATCTACACAGCTGGGGTGGGAGCCCGGGGGGAGTTGTGGGTGGTACTTTTGGTTCCCGCAATATTTATTTTGAACATTACCATTAGGTTTGGGATCTATGTGTTAGTGAGTATGTGTAAAACAATAGTGTTGTTTCTGGTGCCAAAGCTAATGCTACCTCCACCGGCCTATTGATTATAGCCCATTTGCTGGTCTGTTGTGGGTTAAGAGGGGGGGCCCCACAAGTCGTGCAACATCCCAACCCGGCAGCCAACCGGTCTTACAGGACATGGGGAGGATTTTTACAGACGTTACTAGGGTCAGCCCACAGACCACTGGCGAGGCAGCGTCGGGACCCACAGCTACCACTGCCAGCAGGAGTACCAAACCTGCTGCTCCCTCGTCCACATTCTGGGGGCCACCAGGGGTTGTAGCACAAGCCTCGCCCCTGTGTGTGGTGTGAGTGTCTTTGTGTTATGTCATGTGTTATGTGTGAGGACCTTGTTGGGCGAGTTGAAGGGAGAACAGGAGAAGGGAAAGGAGAGGGAGGGAAAGATATCAAACCTAACACGCTTGTTCTCCCGATATCTGAAGAATCAGAGGAACAAACAAGGAGGGCACGTTGGATCAGCATCTTGGCCTATCACCTAGGGTGAACCAACGCTTACTCAGGGCTGCAGGGATGCCAACCCTGTAAGACCTGACGGGTCCCCCTCTACAGTACATTATTATTCTCCCTCTATAGTATTATTTAAGGAAATATACAAAACAATATTTTATGATTATTGTGTGATTTATGCAAAACAACACCATTTCTACTTGGGTTTCTAACCTCAAAGTCACTAAGAAAGGCTATCACCCCCCTCCCTTTACATAAGCAGTACCTACCTGGAGTTTTTCTTATTTGAGTCTTAACATCCCTCGGGTGTGGATGCGATCCAGTTTCTAATATTTTTCTATTTTTAGGAATCTGCCGCTGCCATTTGCTCTACCACTCGAGCAGCAAAGAGGACGTAGATTTCCTGCACTTCCACCGGGCTTTGTGCAGATGTACACCCGTCGTGTGCAGATTCACTCGTACAGGCGTGTTACTCTGGAGAGGCAAGGCATTATGATGCACAGCAACAGCCGTCGTACTGTGCACGGCCGTCATGACAATATGCGTATTGCTCCAGGGGGCATACCATTCTACAGGAGAATCCCTCAACCTATTGGCACCAGGTAACACTCAGCAGTCATTAATTACGTTGTTTAATCACCCCCACTACCCCACTTGTTGTAGACCTATCCCCAATAACCTATAGCATATTATATCAATCTAAGTTAATTTTTTACATCAAAGTGAAGTTCGTTCATTAGAAGTCACGCATATAAAAAGGAATATTTTTCACATATGATGAAATGAGGTCCAGGTTGGTCTGTTTAGAAATATGAGGTATGAAGAACGATCATATTTTTGAAAATCGCCAAGACATTGTGATTCAGAATCCAAATTTATCCCACCGTTATGCCCTTGCTAAGTTTAGAACATATAGAGAATAACGTTGGTGAATAGTAACTTTTCGCTTGGGGTGATTTACGAAAGATTAACCCAAAATGATTTATTGACTTGGAAATCAAATTCGAGATTTTTACATACAATTTACCCACCTCAACAAAAGAACTTTTCAAATAAAACTAAATTTGATTCATAGTGCGTTCTTCGCAATCTTGAAGTTATTTAGAAGTATCATATTACCATGCGTGCAGTGAACCTGTTGAGCATAATTGGTCTCCCTCCCTCCTGCTCCCATAACGCTTGAGCGAGTAAAGTGGTTGATACAGAGTTCTCTTCTCTGTGTGAGCCTAGCAACCATTCTGGCCTTAATGTGGTGGTGTTGTTAGGCGCCTTCCCCATAAATGGTACTGTTAGCTGTGGGGGGGTATAGGCACATGGATATTGTCGAAACACCTACAGCCTGCCTCCCAGTTGAGGTTGGATTCGTGGAGAGTGGTTTACTACCTCACCATGCTAGTTAATATGTGAGCTGAGGGAGGAGTGTTGCATGCCGTGTGCAGGGGGTGCACACCCTTCTGCATGCTCTGGCGCTGGTAGTTGAGGAGAGTCTCACCACCAGGTTGGGTGTAGTCGTGTTTCAGAGCGCTCTAGCGGCCTCCCTCAAAACCATTCCCTACTGAGTAGTGAAGTACTGTGACTGTTCACCTTATAATAAGGTTCCGTCTTAGTATAGCGGATAGTGTGCCCACCTCATGGGATAGAGGTCCTGGGTTCGCTTCCAGTGCAGTCGACAATGTTTTTTATGCTTCGTACTGTCCGAAGTATATTATTTCTAAACGTCATTCTGTGATCCTATATATCCAACTAATATGTATTTTTACTAAGGGATTGACTACTTGATGTAATGTATTTTTGAGATGCGAGCTTGCGAGCATCCAGACCCACCATACTGTAAACATCATTCTGACCTACATGTCCAACTAATCTGAATTTGACTGAAAATCACTCCGAATCCAGAAAAAACGTTTGATATTCTTCATGTTGGTAAATTTAAATTGATGAAGTAAATTTCCTCACAAGTTTCGATAAGTTCACCAAACATGCCCAAGTTACCACCATCATTGGGTACAGATATTGCTGACAGTTTATTCAAATTTATGGCCCATCACGGCGTCCCAAAACAGATTGTAGTAGATTATGGTGCCGAATTTCAAATTACCATTGTGAAAGTAATTTTGGAAATATACAATTGAAATTCATTTCATAAGTACACAAAATCCAAATTCCAGCACATGAGTATGGATAGCACGATACCACCGAAATATCGGTATTGATACTCTTCACGAAAATATATAAAGTATCGATACGTTTTCCGATATATTGGTAATTTGAGAAAGTAGACGCAATTATTATAACTAGCAAGACAGCCAACCAATAATTTTTAAGGGATTCATAAGGAACCTGCTCATGGTAGTAGGAATTCAAGTACCATTACTGCAGATGTGTTGGCAATCTACCTTGGGAACCGTGTCACCACCTAATAAATTTAAAACCTCTCTTAGTTTGGCAAGAAATGTAGACCGTTTTTCCAAATTCTCATGGAGAAGCATGTGAAGTGCATATTGTGGTCAAATTAGCTGTTTTCTACGGCTATGCGAAGAATAGACTTTTTGCCATATTGCTTCAAATCTGATGGCCAAAAATTCAGCATACCAATCGCGAACAAAACACATTAATGTTCGACATCATTTCATTCACGGATGCGTTGAGGAATACATAGTTAAATTCCAGTATTTGCCAACGGCAGACATACCTGCCAATATATTTATGAAAGGTTTACCAAGAAGGAAACATGAAGAATCCATCAGGCAACTTGGAGTTCAAATTGACACATCGATTCGAGGGAAAGCGATTCATTTTTATTCTCATTGAAGTCACTAACAACGTTGTTATGATTAATATGTTTTATAATCATCTGACCGCTCTACACAAGAATATATTCTCCGTTCAGCTTCAACGAATGTTACACTTTGCTAATTAACTGATTCAATATTTAGTTTTATATTAATGTTGAATTGTTTTTAAATGTAGGTAAGCACTATGAATGAAAAAAAAATTGATAACTACCAATGTTATGACAAATCAACTCTATAACCAACAATTCAAAAAAGATTTTATTTTATTCTTCTCAGTTTTTATCGATTTATCAGCAAATTTAATGAAAATGAGTATTTATAGCCGAAAATAGGTATGTATAACCGAATAATATATAGAAACATGTTTTTTCGCTATTATTCAATAGTTTCAACTATTACCCGGTTCATATAGTAGGTACTTAAATTCCAAAAAAATTGACAAATGTGATAAGAAAAATTGCTGTATGGTCATGTTGCATGACTGGTACTTTTTAAAGATTCTTGCAAGAGTGTGCAAAACAATATCAATTCTACTTGAGATACTAACCTCAAAAACACCAAAAAATGCTTTCATCATCACCCTCAAGTACTTTGATAGTCATCGGTCTTAGTAGACCCAAATACCAGTTCAGAAGCATTCTACGTCACTCCTAATGGTGACTAAATGAAAAGGACAAACTGAAAATGATCCAATTTTTATTTAAAAGTTCTTCTGCAATTGGCAAAACTGTCTCGTGTATGTTCAAAGAATATTTACAGAACAATATCGTACATTTCTAATTATTATTGAGTAGAATGCAAGAAATACCATTTCTATGCGAGTTCCTAACCTCAAAGGCACTTAGTAAAATTATCACCCCCCCCATACATAAGTAGTACCAACCATGTGTTCTTCTCATTTGAGTCTTAACATCCTTTGTGTGTCTACGTGATACAGTTTCTAATATTTTCTGATTTTCTAGGACGCTTCCTGCAAGGACATTCGCCTTGCCATTTGACCCAGCAAGAGGAAGAAGACCTTCTCCGCCTCCAGAGAGTATGCTGCAGTTTGAGAATGTGCACATCAACACCCGCAGGCGCGTTAGCCTGCTTGGCAACATGAGACAGATGGAAACTGTAAGGCGCGTTGGGATGAGGAGCAATGCCCGTTCTGTTGTGCGTGGCTATCCTGTTGTGCATGGCCATCCTGGTGTGCAAGGCCAACCTGGTATGCATGGCCTTCCTGCTGTAAGTGGCCATCCTGCTGTGCAAGGCTATCCTGCTGTGCTTGGCCCTCCTGCTGAGCATGACCATCCTGCTGTGCGTGGCCATCCTGCTGGGCAAGGCTATCCTGGTGTGCTTGACCATCGTGACGAATTTCTAAATTCGCCAGAGGACACCCCTTTCTACAAATAAATGCTTCAACATTTTGCACCAAGTAAAATCATAACTTATCAATTACATAGGTTAATCAACCCCACCACCCTTCTTGTAGACCTCTGTTGTATGATCAATAAATAGCATATCATATCTACAGAACATGAAAAAACACATACAATAGTGGCCAGTTCTATAGAACGAGTTAAAAACAGTATCAAAAATCTTGAGCAAGGGGAACTGCCGTTATATGAAAATAGGAGAAATATAAATCTCAATTGTTTAGCTCACGTTGAAAACCATGATAGTCCTAGAGCCAGGGCCGAAAATAAGTAGTAATTTAAGGAAAAGATCTGAAATAAGATTTTGAAAATTTAATCCATTCTGAGTGGGAAAATCTTTGTCTGCATCTCAAAATTGGTGGAATACAAAATAGCGGCCTCATAAAGATGGCTTAATTTGCCCATTTTAAAGTTTTCCCCTAATAATCCCTAAACCGAACATCCTACAGAAATTTTTATACATAGCAAAGTTGTAAGGCATAAATAAACAAAAGATTCAATCCAAAAACTCTGAATTATTGCTTAAAATAAGTGAATTAAAACAATTGAAAACTGGGCTAATTTCGGGTTTTTGCTCAGGCCGTTTTTGCGATCTTTATGTGTAAAATGACATAAAATTCTTAATTTTGGCTGTAAGTCATTGGGGAAAGGTCTCATCTAAAATATGCTCAATACGAACTTTGGTAAGTATTTAACCCCGAGTGGAATGAGCTTTGGCAGTCTGAAATCAGACCAATATTAACGCCACTAAGTGATTTTGAAGGGCAAAAGTCTAGATGGGTGGGGGGTGGGGGGCTCGCCCAAAATTATCCCAATTTCAATAGTTTGACATTCGCTTATTTTAAGAGATAATTCAGAGTTTTGGGATCGAATCGTTTCGTTTTTTTATGCCTTACAACTTTGCTATGAATAAAATTTCTGCAAGACGTTCGGTTTAGGAATTATTAGAGAAAAACTTTAAAATGGGAAAATTAAGGCATCTTTATGAGGCCACCATCTTTTATTACACAAATTTTCTCAGACTGTAAATGAAAAAACTCTCAGGAACTTTGCCAGGTTGATCCTTTCGTGGCCCACCTTCCAAGGAGGGACCGAATTGTGGTAAATCGGGTAGCCACTGGCCATACCCGTCTTACTCACAGACACCTGCTAGATACAGTAGCTCGTGATGTTGTGTGTGGGAGATGTGGGGGTGATTTGTCTGTCCGCCACTTTTTGGAGGATTGCCCAGCCTTCAGCAGAGTCCAGCATTCACCCCCTCAGTGGGTGGATGTTCTGCCAGGACCAGACAAGGTCCAGTCCCTGTTGGTGTACCTGAAAGCCACAGAGCTTTACAACAAACTGTGATATTCTGATCTGTGATATATTTATTTATTTATGTACATCTAGTCATACCTTTATTTAACTAATATTTATTATTATATATTTATCGATAATATTTATGTATTTGTAAGGATAATCTAGTCGTAGTTTAGTTTTTGTTACGGGATATTTTATCCGCTGTTGGGGTTACAAAGCGGTCATCGCTGTATCTCTTGAGGCAGAGTGCAGCGATGCCTCGTTTTGCAGGTTATTTTTTTTTTTTTTCCCCTCCGATCTGCCAGTGGAGTCCGTGTTGGCAATCCGTTTAGTGACGGACGGTCAGCATGGCTCCCCTTAGAATCGTGCCCGTTGCAGTGTCCTTTCGACACCCCTTTTTGATTGCCGCTAATGACCCTTCAGGTTGAGACACGGCTTAAATTCTTTAAAAAAAACTATTCATGAGCCCTTGTAAAGTGGTACTGCAATGATTATATCATCAAGGTACACACAGCAGTATTTGTAGGTAACACCTCGTTATATGCTGTCCATTAATCATTTGAACGTACTTGGTGAGTTCAGAAGACCAAAGGGCAAAAAAGATTATGAGTGAGTGTGTTAAATGCTGTTTTTGCTACACTTTCCGGACTCACTTTGATTTGATGGAAACCGGATTTAAGTTCAATTATGATGAAATATTGGCAGTGTCCCAATTTGTCTAGAAGTTTCAAAATGCAGGGTAATCTGCCCTCAATAATTTTTTGTTTTATTTTTCTGTGATCAATTAATATTCCAAATTCTGGTTTTCCGTTCGCGTCGGCTTTCTTGGGAACAATCCAAATTGTGGAGTTCTAAGGGCTGTGGCTATGCTTGAAAATTCCTTGTTTCAGCATATCCTCTGTTTTCAATAAATTTTGGGAGCTACCTGAGGGGTCGCAATCAGCGGGTTAGTCTTAGGAGTGCAGTATCCCAATCAGTGGGCAACGTCTGGTGTCCCAAAGGGATCTAACATCGGCCCTTAATATTCGGTTCCTTAACATCGGTTCCTATTGATGATCAATTTAGTAGCCCTGACTTCAACTTTTTGGTTTTTGTGGATGATATCAGAATTTTAAGACAAGACTCGTCAATGGCAGATTCTGTTAATTTGCAGACCGCTCTGAACAATCTTCTTTCATGGTGCTCAGATAATGGACCTTTTCCCAACCCAGCTAAATGTCAGGTGATACCATTCAGCCATTCACGTCAGCCACGATGCCGTGAGTATGCCATCGATGGGATCCCGCTGGTCCGCTCCACAGCTATCTGTGATCTTAGAGTTTTGCTGGATGTGGGCTTGGATTTTTCTGCTCCCATTGATGCTGTCTGTGCCAAAGCAATGAGAGCACTTGGATTCTTGAGGTGTGCTTCTCATGACTCCAGCAATCCTTCAGCATTGGTGCTTCTATACTGTAGTATCGTGCTGCCCATTCTAGAATACTGCAGCATAGTTTTGTCCCCGCACTATGAGGTGCATTGTCACAGGCTGGAGAGGGTGCAGAGGTATTCTCTCCGCATCTTTGGTTATAGAACAGGGGTTGGGTACTTGGTCGACCAGAGGGACCTTTAAGCACGTAGTGGCCTAGTTCCACTTGAGTCAAGAAGGCTCACAGCTGACTTCAGTTTTTACCATAGGCTGGTTAATGGAATCATTAATTGCCTATATCTTCTCTCAACGGTTGGTTTATCATCCCCAGCATAGGTACCATTCGAGGGATTTTGTGTTCTCTGTCCCATTTGCCAGCAGGAACTTCCTTTACAACCGCCCTCTTCTTCGTTTGTGGAGGGAGGCCAATGCAATGAGTACCATGCACGGTTTTGATTTCTTTGCTGACTCTCTTTTTCAACATGAGTTAAACAATTGGGGATATCCATTTTTCCTATTCTCATGTAGAGGAGGACTGCACCTCCTTGCACAAGGTTTTTTGATACTGTTTTTAACTTGTTCCATATCTGGCAACTTCATGTTCTGCTCCTTGTATTTTGGTGGAATATTTAAATTTAGCGTTAGCTGATAATCTTCATCAAGATCAATATTAGTTCTGATGGTATTAAGGTAGTCTAGTCCTAACAATAGGTCGAATTTATGGTGAATTTAAAATTCGTTTAAGAACGCCTGCACAAGGTATTAGCGTTGTGTGGTGGCCTTGTGATGAACCATGGGGAGTTTCAATTAAGAATGATTGTACATCAAATGTATTTAAGAAACAATTTTCTGCAATGTTCTGGCTTATTTAGCTTTTTGAATCTATTAAAATTTCCAAGTTTAGCTTAGAAAAGTCAATATAGGGGAGTTCACTGATCGTTTTCTCATCCTGGTTCATCAGGTTGTATATGGGAATTCCAGGTTGCCTTGAGAGGTACCGCACACCTATTCTGCTGGCTCTGTATTCTGGGTTGTCAAGACTGCTTCCTTTCAAATGGTTCTGTTAGGTACAACTAGAAACAGCAAAGTTCTCATTTTTATAATTGTTGATCAGAATTTTATGATTGCGGGATTGTGTGTTTGAAGGTACACGATGAGCAAGTTCAGAGTTTCTGTTATTTTGTCGTTAAATTTGAAGGTGTCTCATTTTCGTTCTATTTTGGGGTGACGTAACTCTATTAGCTATGTTACGTCATCTCTACAGTCGGCACATGTTTCAATTAGAACTTGTTCTTAGAAAAGAACATAATCCAAATAGAATTTAATCCAAATTTTCAATAATCTCCCAAAACATCAAACCACTTTCTAGATACAACTCAACAGATTCACCACAGACATTTTAATAACGATGACCCCTCAGATTTCCAAAACGTGATGATCCTAAACGCGATGAAGGCTAAAATACTAGCCCCCTGCAGCAGAGCAAATATTCCTAGCAATTGTCAATACATTTAAACAAATCAAACAAGTAGCACCAAAAGCTTCACCGTAAGCCCGGATATTAAAAAATATTTCTTCCCAAATAAATTCAAAGTAGAACCATTCTTAGGTAACACTGCCCATGGTTCTTCACAAGGCAAACACCTAATACCTTGTGTGTGTAAACACGCTAATACCTTGTGCAGACGTTTAAAAAAAACTGTTTTAAACATCTACTATCATCTGCTGGGGGTTGGTTAAAAAACCAATTTCAGCGCAAAATTGTATTCTGGGGGGGAAGGGAGTAAATTGACCTTCTAAATATCATTGAAATTGAATGTATATATTTTTTAAGCAATTTATTCTCATTTCTTCAACTCACTGAATTGAAATCTATCAAAAAATCCAACAAATGAACTACCTTTTTATTGAATCTTTAAATTACCTACCGATTTTTTTTTTAGGTTAAATTCTATTAAAATACAACCCCTTGAATTTCAGTGAGTTCTTGTCTAATAAAACATTGTCACCTTCTCAATAGTTTTAATCGATCCAACTTTTCTTTATTATCATTATTATTGTTACCATTAATTTTTTTTCTTTCTTTTTCAGAGAGAGGATTAACGCGTCGTAATTCAATACGGACACTGACCTCCATATTACACATATTACATATATTACGTCTTTCATTATTGTTTGCAGACAATTATTCTGAATATATTTCACCCATTTACTATTTTGTGTTAGTTCTTTTTTAAAGTATATTGTTCTCAATATTTGATTGGTTGTGCACGAGGTGGGACTTATGTCCTATGCACAATAAATGCATTTACATTACATTGCGGTAATATATTCATGTACCGCTATTTACCAGTTTTGTTTTGTTCAAAAGTTTTTCCAAAAAAAAGGATGGTTTTTTACATTGATTGTCATTTCATGAAACATTTGTTCTGCAAACAAATAAAATTTTTAATGGTTTTTGTTTTAATATCGCTCTTATTTTTTTCCCATTCCAACCATATTTTTAAATGATAATTATTTACACCTCCTCATGCATGTCAAATGCCATTTACTTTCATAATAAAGAGCTTATTGTGAAAATCACAATGAAATTATAGTCTTATAGTATGACCAATCAAATAGACAATTTCCATGGCTCATCACTCGGATTTCACGAAAACTTCTATGAAAAAATTACAGAGCAGCTGAATTTTTGAGTGTGTCTTATACACTAAACATGATATAGGCATATTAGGTAGCTTTGGAACGGCTTGAGAACGCCTGTTGAAAACACTACTTGTTACATATCACTAATTTGGTTGCTTATTAAAAATATTTAAATCTTCGTGGTAAACTGAACTGATTCGATTCTTATTTTCGAGAAAAGGGATTTTCGTACTTTAAAGCAATAACAAAAACATGGATTTCTTCTTCTTCTTTTTGGAACCGCGAGTGCACGGTGATTTTTTTGTATTTGGTTTGTACTAACCAAAAATGTCATCAAAATTCTCAACAACAAAAACGATGCAAGAGTAATATTATTCATTTTTAATCTTGATTATATTTATTTATTTATTTATTTATTTTATTTTTTTATTTATTTTTTTTTATGGTTTTCCCTTTTGGTACCTCATTTTTTAATGAGCATTTTTTTCATCAAGATGATTAATGGGTTGCATTCACATCATAAATTTTATTGTTTTTTTTTTTTTTTTTATGTTGGAATTTTCATTGAAACCAAACTTGATTCGATTCTTGTTTTTGAGAAAAAGGATTTTCGTAATTTTAAACAAAAAAAAATACATGGATTTTTATATTTTAAAATTTCTCGCATATTCGCGAATGCTTTTCGCACTCTGAAACTCTGGAAAGATACGGAAAAACTGGAAAACTAAAACAATACAGTTTCAAAAAGTTCCAGTCGTGCGAATTTCCATAATAGTCGTATTGTATTCATGGTAAATTGTTTGTAAATTGAGCACTAGTGTGTATTTGTGCTAGAGTGCGTGTTTGACTTAGTGTGCAAATAACTTATATCGTGAAAAGGGAAAGAAACTTATTCTAAATAATAATCGGCTACTCAGGAAGAGATTTGGCTTCTTTTTTTTTCTTTTTTTTTTTTAATCGATTTTTGTTGCACATAATTGAAATTTAAGTGCATTTTCCAGCATAAATTTCTGTATACATTTTGTAATATTCCAGATTATATTGGATACACTTTATTTGTGTAACATTCTGCTAAAAAATATAAATTTAACAATTTTTATTTTTTTTTTTTTTGTCATTTTTAGGGATTTTTTACTAGCGAATTTTCGTAGAAAATGAAGCTATTGCAATGGCTCGAAATTTTTTTGAATAATTTCTTCATAGAAATCCATTTTGAGGCATTCTGAAACGATTCCTGAAGTTTGCGCTTCCGTGTCTACCACAGCTTACCCAAGCTGGGAGAATCAAAGTCAATAGGCGACAGCAAATTTAGCCCACTCATGATTTTAACGCACTTCTGACACCATGCATATTTTATATAATCACAATATATTAGACAACTTTTTCATATCACTTCATTTAATAACCACAAGTGGGTACAGCATACATCTAAGATAAAGTCCTACTCCATAGTCCATAATACAAGTCACCTTCCAGAACATTCCAGCGGCCAACAGGGTACAACTATTACACCCATCCTTCCAAGAATGCGAGAAGCTTACAAAGTATGAATAAAGAGAAAACATACATAATTGAAAATATATACATAGGAATTACGTTTAAAAAAATATATATTCAAACAACACATAATTAGATAAGTAATTTGGTCGATTTGTAGTACGACCACTTCTAGTACCTAGTTAGAAGTAGGAAGGACAGGCTCCTTCGTGTTATTCACAGACATGGAAGCACACAAATCACAATTTCGCACAAAATTCTCAGTATCTTTGGTCATATTAATCCCACAAACACATTGCCTCGCTCTTTGTTTAGTTTTAATCATTCCAAAATGACATTCATGAACTAGCTGTAAAATGAATTGAACTAAAGTCTGTGGCACTATCAGCCTATCTTCAAAAAACAATGATCCTTCATATCTAACTGTATCTAATTACTAGCTGGTTCACCCGTGCGTTGCACAGGTTGACTTGAATATAGGCAAGCCCTTTGGGACACCCCTATGGATCTGATTTTAAAAAATCCTTAGCTACTTAAAAGTACCTACCTATTAGGACCAAACGACTGAGATCCACTCCCTCACAACAACAACCCCCCCATGTTTCAGATTAAAATCAGATTAAAAATATTCTTGATAGGTAACCCAAAAGAACGTTCAGACTAATCAAATTTCATTCGTCCGAACATATGATCAACAGTTCGTTCGGTGATGACCAAATTTAATTATTCCATTTAACCACCCCTCCCTTTATTTTACTTACCACAAACACCCTCTTTGGGTCAGATTTGAAAAATTTCAAGTAGGCCTGTGATTTGAGTTAAAGTAATTCAAACATATTTCAACAATCAGGTCTGGTTTATTCAGTACTGTCCATGATACTCCCCCCCCCCCCATCTCCTCCAAACACCCCCTATGGGTTAGATTGAAAACTTGAAGTAAGTAGTATTTCGAACATTTATTACCAATCAGCTCCAGTTTATTTAGTGATGTCCAAGGTAACCCCATTTCACCCCCCCCCCCCCCAACCCTAATGGTCGGGTTTGAAAATCTCAAGTACCTAGTTTGCGATTCAATTTGAAGTAACCCGAACATATTCCAACAATCACGTCTCCAGTTTATTTACTGATATCCATGATACCAGATTTCACCCCCCTCCTCTCCCTAAACATCTCCTATGGGTCAGATTAGGAAAATTTCAAGTAGCTTATGGTTCAAGTTAGAGTTATCCAAAAATATTCCCCCACTCAAATCCCCGGTTTGTTCGGTTATGACAAAGATGCCCCATTCCTCCCCCTTCCTCCCCTAAAACACCCCCTATGGGCCAGATTTGAAGAATTTCAAGTAGCCTGTGGTTTAAGTTATAGTAATCCAAACATATTCGTCCAATCAGATCCCCAGTTCGTTCAATGGTGTCCAAGATACCACATTTCACCCCTCCGCATCCCCTCTGGCTCAAATTTAAAAACTTCAAATAACCTATAATTTAAGATGGACTGATACAGACATTTCCCCCCACTCATATCAGTTGTCGAATGACCCCTGTAACCGTGAAAAGCGGACAAACATACGGACAGACAGAGAGAGAAAAGTTGACAAAATTGTACCAATCGTCTACAAATAGCATGAAATGGGAACGCAACATTTTATGATTATAATAAATATACAGACAGACATACGTACGATTTTATTAATACAGATTATGGGAAACTAACGGATGAACTGACAGCAACCCAGATGGTCTCAATCGATTTATTGAACCTCTTGTCCATAAATCAAACAAAAAATGCACGTTTATTTCGAAAGTTTTTGAGTTATCGAATTTATAATATTTCAACCCTTTAATACTTGGTACCCTTTGGGGTTGATCAAGAGTGACGCCGATGTAACTAGCTGATATACGATTTGTGTCCTGACGTTTCAGTCACTTCGTGACAATCATCAAAAGGTCTATTTTAGTGTGTGAATGTTCTAGAAAAATGCCCTATAAATTGGTAGAGTAATAACCGATCGGAGTAAATAACCTGGTAAAACACCACAGTTGGCAAACATATGTCTCTAACTAAGCTAAAGCCAGAAGCTAAAGTTGATAAAACAAACAAGACAACTTACTGAGAAGCTTTACCCTCAATGAGGGCAGCGTCAGAACAGGAGGGAGCACAGGTATAAAACTTATCAGGTGGCTACAGCCAAAAGCAAATCTCTTAAAACAATAAGAAAAAAAAACATAGAAGATATAGAACAGCTAGGGAGAAGGGCATAGCTAGTCCCACCAAGTAAAAAGAGGTACCTAAACCAAATCAAGTCAACCAAAAACTTAAGAAACAATAACAAACTCACACACGATCACAATGACAACAATGATTACAACCACAATAAAAAAACAACCACTCTCATGATTACAAGGATTTTGTAATTATTTTTTCTCCCTTGGGCCGAATCCCGACTATAACTATTATAAAATGCTAGTGGAAATTTTGATTTTTGAGAAGAAAAAATTGTATCTCCCAAAAGTTAAAACAATGCTTCCGCTACCAATAGGTAAACTCGGAAGCAAAATTTGCAGCATTGTATTATTGCTTCAGGGCTCAAACAAATTTTACAAACCATTACTAGAAGGTTTATTAATTCTGTATTAATAAGCCTTTCTACGCAGAACACTGATCCGTAATGGCATACCGCGTTTATACCTACTATATTTATTATCGAAACTGGGGGCTTCGCGCCTCGCAAATGGGTTTGCTGCATTACAGCATCAGGACCCCATAATTTTACGTTTTTTTGTAAAGTTGAGGAACAAAACGATCTATGACTAAGTCATCTTCCCATCAAGTAGAAGTGTTGCATAGGTACACTGCATATTTTTTTGAAACTATCTTTGTTCATTGCGCATTAATTACAACTAATGAATTTCAGTAGGTTGATTAGAAAAAAAATCAGTCTTAGAGGTCCCTCAGCTAATAAGTTGTCTTCCGTATTTAATAAACCTGTTTTCAAGCCATTTCAAAGGCGCTCTATTCCAAATTTCAGCACCGGAGTCAATCAGGCCACAATTTAGCCTGTGAGGTCCCTCAGCTGAACACCCTACCTCCATAACTTGTAAATGTATTCTACGTGTTCCAGAAGCACTCCATTTCGAATTTCATCATTGTAAGTCGATTGGGAAAGAAATTAGTCTCTCAGGCCCCACAGCTGATCAGTGCGCCTCCGAGCCTTAATTGTTTTCGAGGTGTCCAAAAAAAGCTCCATTTTAAATTTCAGCACCGTCAGTTAATTAGAAAATGAATTAGCTTTAGGGGTCCTACAGCTGATCAGAGTCCATCCATAATTTGTGATCGTACCTATTGTAGATGGTTTACGACTCAAGATGCGTAGAATCCTAAACGCAGAACTCTATCTTGTCTATAATCATTAAACGAAATCTATCATGCTTACAAAATCTAAATAGAGGTAACTGCATAGCCGTAGAGGCCTTCTGAGGAGACATTAATTAAATTAAATATAAAATACACTTTACTAGTCCTTCTATATTTAACAAGAGCTGACCAACTGAAAATCAATGCGGTGATCACCTACCTACGCTTCACAAGCCCAATAGGACACAGAACTTATAATAAACTCGATTTCATGAAGTCAGAGTTCCATTGGAATTATATCAGCTGATACGATAAATTGTCAGAGTTTTCAGGGCGGTTTTTGATATGTTTTACAGGTTACGATTCACTCCCATGATGATGTATTTTTTCTTGTCGATGTTTTAACCCTTAGGGAAAGCAAACGGATAAACGCACAGTTTCATTCGATTCTTCGATTCATATCTATTTAAAAAAAACCACAACTGCTACATTGAAAGATTTCAAGATCTCGATTTTTGAACATTTCATTCCTTGGGTGATTCTTCCCTTTAGGGTTGACCGAACGTGATGCCGATGTTACTGGCACATCCCCGGCCGAAGTATGATTTTCAAGCCAAATTTTTTGAAGTTTGGTCCAATACTTTGTGAGAAAAGCTTCGTACGGCGCACGGACGGATTTGTTATTATTATTCGATTTTTGGATTCTACGCATCTTGAAAAGTGAACCAACAAATTTTTAATGAAGGTTATTTTTATTTAATAATTTTTTATTTTTCCTTCTTGGTCGATTACAAAGGTTCATTATTGAAAAAATGATAAACCAAAACGGGGTTTGTCGGGGATGTTCTTCTAGCTTACAAATGGCAACAGTGACATCGCATACTGAACCACCCTCCCTACTCTCCCATGAAAAGCACCCGAATAAAATTAATATTTCACCTACACAGCAGCCGGTATCATTAACCGTGAGGGTTGATCTTCCCCGAGGGTGTGAACGCATTTCGGGTGTTTGATGAATAGGAGTTTAGAGACCTCCCTATTGAACTCCGGACGTACAAAAGCCTGATTTATAACTGCCCTATTGCCCCGGAAAAATTAATGGCCCTCGAATGAGAACCGCAAGGCTGTTGAAGGTGGGGGCGGCGCAGAGTAAATCCTCCAGCCTTTTCCATCACAATAGTCGGAAGAATTTATATTAGGAACAATTATTCGACATTATTTCTATTTGTATTCATCAGTGCGATTCCCGCCCTTCTAATCCCTTGAATTCAAAATGCAATATCGTCGAGAGCAATAAAGTTTTAGGGGTTCGGGACCGCGCGAAGGGGGCGACGGTGCATAAATCAAGTGTTGTAGGTAGGTAAAGTATTTCATTAGAAGTTGATAGGGATGGCGCGCTGCAGATGGCCGTATTTGCATTCGAGTGCTATTAGATCTAAAACCCCCGTGTATTTGCCGAGTTTATTAACGTTTAATATATTCTGCGGGTTATTAGCAGCTTCCTCTCTGCTCCCCCCGCCTCATCAATAATACAAAAGGAGGCGTTTGGGTTGCGGGGCAGAGAGGATGATCTGCTCTGACACAGACCACTTGTTCAATTCCCACCTCACCACTTAGCGCGCCCTCAAACTCGGCTCCTCCTCAAAACGCGCCTCTTTTCAAGGGACTCTTCGTCTCAAGTAGTTGCCGCTGGTACCAGAGTTAACGTTGCCGTCAATCGGTTCCAACCAAGTCTCGCTCATTTTTGAGTTCTCGTTTTCGGATTTCAGAAGAAAATTAATCCTTTAACGCCCGAGTAATGATAATTTACAAAAAATGTCTGCCAAGTTGGCTGGGCAGTATAGCTTCCTTACACATTGTAACACGGACGTATAGAATCAGTTGAAGAACAAAGTACGAGTCGAAATTATTAATAAGTCGACGTTATAAGAAATTAACGTTTGCGCATGTGCACAGACTACTGTTACTCCAACGGCAATGAAATTTATAGGGGAACATCTAGGAGCTAAACAGCACAATCCTTGAAAATTTCATAAAATCGGTCCATTAGTCTCGGAGTTTTGTATGTGTCGATCAATTTGAGTTTTGCGCATGCACTATAGTTATTACTCCACCAATCGTGATATAATTCATATTGAATTTTCCTAGAACATATATCTACCAACCCCCCGAGCTTGAACAAAATCGGACTAATATATGATGAAAAATCGACGTTACGATAAATTAACGTTTGCGCATGCGCACAGACTATTTACGTGACGGCAATGAAAGTTATAGGGGTTCGTCTAGAAGCTATCTTGCACACTTCTTGAAAATTTATATCTAAATCGTTCCATTTGACTATGAGTTTTGTCTGTGCCAATCGATGTTTCGCTCATGCGCATGGTTATTACTCTGCTAATAGGTTATTACTCTACCAATTTATAGGACATTTTTTCTAAAACATATAGGTACCCGAGCTTGAACGAAATCGGACCAACACATGATAAGAAATCGACGTTACAAGAAATTCACGTTTGCGCATGCGCACAGGCTACTGTTGGTTCGATGGCATTGACAATAATGGGGAACCGTCTAGGAGCTAACCGGCACAATATCTGAAAATTGCATCTACATCGATCCATTAGAGTCGGAGAAATAGTTCATCTTCCCATATCAGTTCTAATTATGTGTTATGTTTCTTAGGGTAACAATAGAACGTCTTTGATAAACTTTTATTGCATGGGAGGGGGGGGGGGGTGCACAGTTTTCCCCTCATTTTATTTTTTCCACTTTCGAAGGATGTGCGACGACGTATCTGAAAATAGAAAGAAAACATTTCATAAAGTACGGAGGAAAATGGCTTACAGCGTAAATTTCATAGAGGAATTGAATTCGCCGATAGAAAGCTTTCGTTTCCAGCCTAAGCACCTATGCAGACACCTCATGTGCATCATACTAATCGTTTCTGTATCGTTCTAACACTCTTATGTCGAGCATTAATTATTGTGAAAATTGTATATCCTCTCTTGAAGTAGGTACTACATATATTTAATATTTCTCGCAGACCTGACCTGTCGCCTGGCAGCTTCTGGCATGATTCATACCTTCGGCATCCAGCGCACTTCCCGTTATCTTTGAACTGCCTACACACTTCCGGACCGTCGTGGCTAATCTCAACTGTCACTCCTACCTATATAACTTTCCCAAAGCCTTCCCTCACCGCTCACTCCTATTCAACTCTTTGATCAGTTCAAGTCTAAAATATTCATTGTTAACTAATTGTTAATATTAATGAAGTTGATTTTAAAAATGGATTCCTTGTGAAGCGAGTTATTTTTGGCGCAGTAGGTAGAACCAACAGACGAAAATTGTTATGGTTCATTTTAATACCTCATTCACAACTGGGACTCTATTTGAATTTGGACATTTTTGTATCTGAATTTCAAAACATATTTAAAATTTTCCTTCACATCAGGTTATTATAGCTGATAGAGACCGTAGGAAGGCAGCCAAGGAACTACACCCATCTACAAAGATAGAACATTATTGTTACGACGCTCATTAGCACTTGTCACTTCCTAGCCTTGGAGATCCTTCAGTTTTTAAGAAATACAAGTACTACTTACTCTTCCAGAAACATGCCCGCGATTGAATCATCTGCTGAGCGTAACCTGCAAGAATGCATAAGTAAAAGAATGAACTAAAAATTGGGCTACTATTAAACTAAAAAATTGGGACGACAGTCCCTCTACAGTCCTTTCATCGGTAAAAATCCATCTGAGTGTTGTTCTACTGTTACCCAACAACCACAAAAGTTCTTTGCTGTTTCCCAAGTTCAGTTTCAAGAGATTATTCGAGCTACAGTACCACCAGCTCCTGTACACCCTCGTCCCAGATCTGGTAAAACCCGGTTTAATGGAGGCCCAGAAATACTTTTCCTATCTATAGAACGTAGCGAAGAACTCATCGAGCAAATCTATATAGTAGATGACCCTGAAAGCTATGGAAATAAGGTTACAATAATTATTAATAATCTAAGGGCGAAACTTGGACGCAAAGCCGCCGGGAATATGCAACACATACAACTCCTGAGTCGAGATTACAGCAACATTAGTTGTAAATTTTAGCGAGAAGAGAGAGACAGAGCATCTGATCAGAACTTGAGAGAATGAGACAGGAACAAAATGAAACCCCATTTTGACAAAATTTAATCTTATGCCAGAATTCATAAACTCTTCTTCCTTCTTAATTATAAACGGAGACTCCCAGTCAGGAATGTACTCACATCAGATAGACATGGAACCGAAATTGATCAGAAGACAAAAATTTGTTTGACTGCTCACATGAACACAAAGCTTCCCCTACATTGAATCCCCCCCTTCATCCTCCCATTTTTCGTTGGTGCCCCCACAAAAACTACACTTAGCCGTAAAAAAATAACCGTTACCAAAGAATAATACAGAATTGATGAACGAATTTCAACTAATATTACTATTGTAAATTTATCAAAAACCCAGCGCATGTCACTAAACTCCTATCTTCAAATTTGAAAAATAAAATGTCGTTCAAACTGGCGAGTAAAAAAGTGCATTTCGTTCGAGTTCATTTTGAAGCACAATGTGGTGGCCGTTTTCGGAATAAATTGTGGGATGATTGGCTGAATACGTAAAATTCTTAGAACATTCCGTGACCCTACCCACGAACGATCCCGTTTTAAAATACCCGGATTGGTGGATCGATTGGGTAGAGAGGGATCGGTATCGGGAACGGTACTAGATTCTCCTGTGATGGTTGAAGACCTAATACCCTTGATTAAGAGGAATTACCATGAAAGATGGAAACAACAATTTATAGACTCGGTAATGGAGAGACCTATAAACAAGTTCAGAAACCGTCTTCCTTGGTTCAGAAACCAAAACTTACCCAAACAATTATGTCGAACATTAGAGTTCGTCTTAGAACCAACCACGGTATATGCTACGCCTATTTGTTCAAAATCGGTCAACGGGAATCCCCACAATGTGGACATCAAGATGGATCTCTACGTCATCTGATAATGGATTGTCCAGACCATGAACGAGAGAGACACTTTTTGTTTACTAGAGAGAGAGAGAGAGAGAGAAAACATGCTTTATTTAAGAGAAATATAAACTACACAAGAATGTACACAATAAACAATAATAGAAAATGAATAATATAGATATTGTACAATAGAAGATTCTAATAAGCATAATACGACATGGGGCTATCAGCCCGTCTGTCGGAAGTGCAGACGAAACACCGACCTTTTTACTCTTTCCACGAAATCTTTGTATTTTATGAAAACCTAATATGGAAAAAAAAAGAAAAAAAAAGAAAAACATTTTATGAATTTAATTAGTACTGGTTCACCAGTTAAATTCCCGAACCAGTTCCCGCCTATATCGCCAAGCGACCCTACAGTAACTAGCTACCGACGACCAATGTTCTCTTTGGTTCAACAACACCACAACCTCCTCCCTAGATAGAGAAAGCCTGCCCAGCCAACGAACCCTAAATTCCCTCAATACGGGGCACACTCCAAGAAAATGGAAGACGTCCTCCAGGCTCCCCAAGTTGCACAGCGAACAGACCTCGCAGTTCGGGTTTTCTGGGAAAAAGGGCTTATGGTTTAAACTAAGGAGTGAACCTCTCAGCTTCATAATCCAGTACAACACGCGAGTCTGCTGGTCCTGCGACGACCCCACCAAGTCCACGCACTTAACATTGTGACACAGAACACGGTATAAGCCGTTGCTTGAGGAAAGAGCCCTAACAAGCGTTTCATCTCGATGCGTCGTCTGGATGATCGAAATTAGCTTCTCAAGCTGAGACTTCCACACCACCATGTTGCCCGGGTCACCATCGAAACAGCAATCATGAACCTGCGCCAAATCCTTGAGGTCCCGGAACCAGTAAATGCCACGGGCAATAATTTCCTTCGCAACCATGTGGGGAAGTCGGCTTCTAGGCATCCTCGTTAGAACCCTCTGTAGATATGCGCAATGAAGAGTGAGAGTGTGGACAAAAACAGGTCCCAATCCTGCCTCCAGGTAAATCATGTAGTTGGGTATATTTGCTGGGAGGCTCAGTATGAGCTTGACAAAGTAGGTCTGGATCTGTTCAGCAGCCTGAAATGGGCGAACACCCCACACTTGAGCTCCATATATGATAGGACTGATCTAACAGCAGCTAGGAACACCTTATATTTATCATTTAGCGGCACATTCGGCTGTGTGAAGAAGGATTTATACATGGAGCAAATGGCTCTCTTAGATGATAATGCTCTATCCTTCACATGCTCAGTAAACTTCATTGTTGGAGTCAAGGTCACCCCAAGGTACTTATAAGATGACACAACATCAATCTGAGTCTCACCAAAATTCCACTTTTCCCGTTCCGCCAATCTGCCCCCACGTCGGAAGACCATTATTTTGGATTTCTCAAGGTTTACGTCTAGTGCCCATCGTGAACTATAAGCCACCAACTTTTTGTTTACTATTTTAGCCACAAAAACAAATGTAAATTTGGAATATGTTTCCATTTTATCATCAAGGCATATAATAATTTATCAAGAACTTTTTAAATTTGTTAAATTGTAGTATTAATATATAAAACAAAATTGTTTTACTTACTACAAGTTTTGAATTGTAAATCAAAATATGTAAGGCTGTATGCAGAACGTAATGCCAAATAAATAAATGGAAAAAAAGGAAAAAAAACCCGAATTTCTTAAAACCATACAGACAGCACCGACACTTTTGGTGTAGCAGTAGGCGCAATATTCTCTCAAAATGATGATGGACAAATGCAACCTGTGGCCTTTATGAGCAGAACGCTCAATGGCGTATAGGAACATATTGGTGAGTAATGCATTCATTACAGGGACTATGAGTGGATTGTATATAATTTTGGTGAGAATTAAAACAGGGGAAAAAAGCAATAGTATCATGATTTCTCGGAAATCCCCCCCCCCCTCCCCTGTTCCCATTTAACCCCTTCACCCACAGTAAATTTGATACATCGAAGGTTGCATAACTAGACTAAAGTCTGGATCGAACAAGCAATAAAAACATTCACGGAAATATAATAAAATATCACGATTTATCGTTATTACCCTCTCCATTCATCCCCTTCCATTATGAAATTTGAAACTCTTGACACATTACCTAAAACTAGACCAAATTCATAGTTGAACAAAAAAAGGATCACGAAAATCGGACAAGAACAAATTAAAACATCATGATTTGTCAGCATTACCCTTCCATTCACCCCCTATCTTGATGAAATTAGAAAATCCTGACGTGATTTTCCAAAATTATATCGAATTCATAATAGAACAAAATAAGAATCACAAAAATCGATAGAGTTTGTACCTTGGGCAGTGCTTGAAAAAATCGAAAAAATACGTGTTTCCGGCTTCACCCCCTCCATTCCCCTCTTCCACCTTGAAATTTAAACTTTTCGAGGTTTTTGTTACAACTCGACTAACATTGGGATCGACCAAAAAAAAAAAAAATCTCGAAAATCAGTTGAGAATTGTGGCCTGGGCAGCGTCTACAAAATTTGTCACACACACACAGATAGACATACACCTACCAATGGTTTTTTTCACGGATTCGGTCTATTTTTCATTTTCTATTATTTTTTCGTGCTTGGGTTGTCCCCTTGCTCCCTGGATCAATTCCAATAGGTCGTCCTTCTATTGACGAAGCACAGCTTCCGAGGGACGTCCTAAAAACTGTCTACCACAGAGCGAGAACTTTTAGCCTGCGTCTGGGCCTGCTAACATTTCTGACCATTTTCGTAATGAAAGAATTTTACCTTCGGAAACAGACCATCAACCTCTCCAAAGGTTGCATTCTGTGAATGTGCTACATACAAAACTGTTTAGATGGAAAATCCGTTTAGGGCAACTTGAATTTGTCCTAAAATTGACGCCAACTGCTCTCATAATCTTGTCATTTGCATTTCAACAGCATTACATTCATTCTCTCTGACATCCCAGCGCCCCTAATGAAGCCTGAAGAGAATTTTGTTTGATCCTGTTCCCGATACGAGACGTCACTACCTACAACTTCAAGGGTCAATGTTGACCGTGTCAAATCATTTGTTATTCAGCATCCTGCAATCCGGATCAAATAGTCACAAGCAAACTGATGAAGTGAATTCCATTGTCAAAGTTACTTGGCAGATGACAGGGACTTTGGTTGCCGACCCACGTCAGGGCGAACTCGGCTCAGCAAACATCGGCTGCCGACGTTGAAGCGAACATGAAAGTCAACAGCTCTGAGGTTTGACTACAAGTTTCTCCCCCGATCTCTTGCTGATTAATATTGTGCTCCCTTAAACACAATCATCCTGTGTGCTCGGCATTTAATATTAGCGGTGCCCTTCCACGAACGTACGGCGAATCTGGCACTGGGACGTCCGCATTATTGAGTCTGCTCCTCGTAATCTATTTGCCTGTAATAATTACCTACTCTGTCATCTGATCTGAGGAGGCTCCATTATACACGGGAAAAGCACACAGGAGTTCACCCTCACTCACATCACCAGAAATAGTGTGCTCCACATTACCCAACAATCTCCCATAATCTAGAATGATTTCTCAGGGCATGAAAGGATGGAAGGCGTCCCCCTCTCTCTTTGGGTTTTTTTCGTTTACTAATTGACCTTTTTTTGTATGTAGGGACTAATCATTGCATGCAATTCTTGACGTTGTGGTGATTTTATCGATCGGAAATACAATTACGATCGTTACACCTCAACAATTTTGTTTTGTACCGTTCAGAAGTTACTTATACAGGGTGTCTCAACTTAAGTAGGCAAGACTTCAGGGATCGATTCTACAAGTAATTTGCAACAAAAAGTGTCTATTGAAGTGTTATTTTTTAGAGGCTTCGTTTTCGAGTTATGGACGATCTAAGATTTTTTTCGTGTTTTCGACCTTATCTCCTAAAAATGGCTGTGACCCCATCATTCTTTGAGTATTCTCAAACCTGAATATACCGTTGGAAAGAACGTTAAATTTCCTATCTTTTTGATGCCAAATCATAATTATTCAAGAGAGTTAAGATACCGAAAAAAGAGGTCAAATTACAAACTTTGTAAAATTCTAAAAATTTGGGTTTTTTCAATCTGATTCCTCCCTCCATAAAAAAAAATGAACAGTCGTTTGCAAGTACAGTAAAAACTTCAAAATCTTATCAGCTTTCTAACGGTATAGCCAAAAAATTGATAAAAGTAACAACAAGGAGAAAAAACGGCTTTTGAATGCGAAAAAACGTGGTATTTTTAACGAAAATCGATGGATTTCAGGAAAAAACGATCTCCCACAACTTTATGATTTAAATGTCGAATTCTACGTAATTTTTCACGCTGAATCGAATGGTGACACTTGCAGACCTCTAAGACTATCGAATAAGGGCGAAAGTGCCCTTTGACCCTCGAAACTCAGAGAAGGGCCTATTATATTTTGCTATATTCTTTAGCTATAAACGAATCTACGTCTAGTTTGTAACTCCACGGGTTATTACGGGTAAAAATGGGTTAAAAAAAGAGGTTTTTCGAGTTTTCTTTGCAAAGGGTCGTGTGGGGTGTCGTCCCATTCCTATTCATGTAGACTTGTGAATAATCAGTTTTTTTTTGTGGTGAATAAGTGACTAAAAAGCACGAAATATAAGGGTTTTCCCCCTGGGTGTACAGGCTTAGTGAAAGACTGAATATCGAGCCGTTACGAATGCAAGGTAATTCTCAAATGAAATTTAATTTTGCAGTCCGAGAAATACAAAATGCTACAGGATATATATATATATATATATATATATATATATATATATATATATATATATATATATATATATATATATATATATATATATATATATGTCATTCTAACAGCATTCAGTTTGTATAGAATCTGTGAGAATTTTGATCAAATGCAGCAAAAAAAGAAAAATTTTGACGACCATTTTTCTCTTGAAAAGTTCGCAAAAATGGCTGTGAATTTACATGAATTTCCAAGTTAGTTTTAGATCAAAAAGAGTCGAATGAAATTAGTGGGAGTATAGAGGCTTCCCTTTAACTACCTACGTATTAGTTATATAATAACATGATAAGGCGAAATTATTTATGAAATTAATAGCTTTTTCGACACTGAGAGAAATATCTTGCCTGAGGCATCAAGCATTATTTTAGAGCATTTCTTGTCAGTTCGAGCACAAAAATAAGGCCGGAACAAAATATTTTGTTCCGGGCCGGAACGGTTCCAGACTGAAACGGAAAAAAAAGTTACAATTTCCAATCATCATTGTCGGAGCTTTTGTTTTTTTCCGGAACTTTATTTCGAGCCCTGGCCAAAACTCCTGTTCTTCGAACAGTTAGTAAAACTACAGTAGCAGCCTTGTAAGTTTGGAGGTTCGCATTAATTTAAGGAAGGTAGCTTATCAACTTCTCATGATAAAAGAACAAAGTTTGACAGATTAATAAACTTCAAGTTCCCGGGTGTTTAACTGTTTCTTCGTCGAGATCTTTGAAATTTGATGTTCAAAATCTCATAGAATAAGAAGGAATGCCTTGAATCAGGATGATTCTGCATTCAAATCAGCCAGGCCAGCACAGCAATGTTGGCAAGTGAGTGAAGTGAAGTACACACGGATCCGAGAGAGGATTAAAGCTGTTGACGGATGGAATGAGGTTGTCGGATGGATGTGGGAGAGGAGGAAGAAGAATATTGCGACCGCCGAATAAATAGGGAGGAGATCAGAGACAATATAGCGAAAGCGAGAGGCAGCGAGCGGGCGGGAGTGAGTGCTTTTACCCAATATAACAGAGTGTATTGTCAAACAGAAGCTGTTGGGCTTACCTCGGGGCCACTGTAAACAATGTAAAACTCATTTCGAAGAGAACAAGGGTAGGATGGGAAGGGGTGGGTGTGGCAACTGGATAGGGTGGGGAAAAGGTCGGGGCGATGGAAGATGGAGGGATCTCAGAAACTCAGAAAATAGCAAAGTGATGAATGGTGTAGTACCAACCTACTACGAGTACCTGCTATCTACCCACAATAAATTATAAAAGTCGAAAGTGTCAATGAAACTAACTACAACTAATAAGGTTTGGTCTCTCAGCTGCTTTGCTCAAAATAAGGTTTTTTGGGGTCTTGAGGTTCAGTCAGAAAATTATACCACAGTATGTCTAGGCTAACATTTCTGTATATTTCCTTACCATCCTCAGGCCTACAAGGAAATGCACCAGAGGAAGTCAGACAAACATTAAGCATTGTTTGGAGAGAAGATGGGTTCGTATATGTTCTAGGAAAATTCCCTATGAATTATATCGCGATTGGTGGAGTAACAACTATAGCGCATGCACAAAACTAAAATTGATATGGACCGATTTTTATGCGATTTTCAAGGATTTTTCGGTTTAGCAGAGGGGGAGACCGGACGAGCAGAGGAGCTGGAAGTCAGTTCTGTCTAAGCTTTCGTTGAGTTCAGCCATCGTCTTTTAGGGCGGAATTCATAGTCCTGGCCAGAGTAAAGATTTTCCCCGACTTCGGAAAGTAAAGAAATTTCTTAACCAATTGCTCAGTCTTATTTGGAATTCATAGTTAAAGTTAAGTTTTTACTTTCCCAAGTCAGGAAATATCTTGACTCAAGTAAAGATTTTTCTTAACTAGGCAAGATTTATCTTACTTGCAGAAGTTGGCAGCCATGATGTTGTGTATTATCCCTAAAAAAAGGGAATTTCCCCGCACAATTTACAACTTGATGTAACCTACCTACTCTGTTATCACATCAGTTCTTCATGTTATCAGGTTGCTTTATTTTGTTTTTACATTTGTTTTGAATGGCGTGAGCGTGATAATATTTTGTTTCCCTATCCAAGTTAAAAATGGAAAAGAAAAGAGTTTGATTCAACGAACTCGGGAAAGTTATGGTGCGCAAAATCGTGGATTCTGTGTGTACGAATACCGCAACCTAATCAAACCCAGATTGCCATAGAACATGGAAGAATGCATTTTGTAGAGGACTTTTGGAAGGATTTTACCTGTACACACATATTTGGCACCATGCGATGCAGAAGTGTACCTTTTCTGAACCAGAACCCCTCCTCCGAAATTGATTATCCTAAAGAAATTAGGGATGTGTATCGTGGACACAGGTACCTTATCTTTTGGGAACCTACCTACCCTAATATCCTCAGGAAGAGTAGGACCAAAACCTGTTGTGTTCCATTGCGTGGTTGTAGTTCATATGCGTACCTGTGTACATACAAAGTAGTTTTCGTAGTAGTAAGGATCTCGAGTAAACTAGGAAAAGTAAGTTTGACCCGTTTAATAAATTCAGAAATCGGTACAAATATAGAATGCAATGGATCAAGCGCTAATGAAGTGAATGTGCAGTTAAAAAGTTCCACAGCTGTTACCTATTAATCTGCAAACGAAAAGCTCAATGATGTACCTACAACAAATATGATCAAATTCACTTAGGAAAAACGCATTGGTATGAGTAGTATACTACTGGTATGTACTCTCGACATAATGTAGAGCCGCATTTCTAGCCGAAAAAAAATCACTCCTGTCATTGTGCAGTAGGTAAACAAAACAGTAGATAAGGTACCTTACCAATACTCGAGTACGTGACCGAATCGAACGAAATTTTAACTTAGGTATTGTAATTTGCAACAAATTATAGAGACTGAAACTACACGGATGAACTCCGAAAGTTTTTTTTTCCCCAGCAAATCTATGTTCAAAACAACCAAACAAACAACAATGCAACAAGCCTGGTCCTCGACTTTGTGGTCGTCATCTAATACTACGAAAGTATTGGATACAAGAATACCTAGATACTTATTGAATAGGGCAATTTCGAAAGTAAATAATCTTTCATTTCAAAAATATGTGCGAAAAAGTTAGTTTCGACATAAATGCGAAAATGGGGGAAAAATCGGTTCATGTGCCGAATCTTTCATGTTCCCTACGTTCTTCCGCCCCCTATGTTTTTATATAAACTTGTTACTCTGAACGGCGAAAGAAACATTGATAATAATTGTCTTCTAATTTGTTGATCTGATCAACCCTACTTTCCCTGTATAATTTTGATTCAAAGTTGATAAAAAACAAATTAATCCTGTCAGTACTCACAATACTAGGTACCTACCTACACCTATACATAGAGCACACGATGAACCATGAGACTTGAACGTTTCATCACCTCTTATATTTTCTTGAATATCAAACTCTTGCCCCACTCATAAATTTCAAAAATTTTCTCGAGATCCATAACTTCTATGAAAGCCACTATATACACACTATACGAAAACCCTTTTGGAAGGAAGAACTGATGGATTCTCACTAAGCAAATGCTCAAGGTAGCTTTCGTCGTGCCTTGGTTTTTCTGCTCATTTGAGGGGAAAAAACTTGAGCATTTTCTTGGTTTTTTGTTTATGAATCTCACTTAAGCGAATGCTCGAGCAATCACTTAAGCAATTATTTAGGCACTGACTATGAGTAGGTTAAGTTGCCACCAGGTACTCAGAGCGTCACTTAAGCATTTCCTTTCAACTAAGTGAGGACTATGAATTCCGCCCTTAGCCACCAACACCCTCCCCAGTTCGTCAGTCAAGTGTTAACCCGTTTGTTGCGCATCAGTTCGAGTCTACTTTTGGGAAATTCGGTACTGTGATAGCTACATTCAGTATAGTTGTGCTACATTCTCCTCCTTGGGTCGATATTACCCTCGGTTTTGCTACCACTACATAGATTCAATTGAGGTCAAGGGACCGTTAGGTGACTAGGGGACATAATTAGATACATTTGCGACTTACAAATGGTTTTAAATAATCTCAAAACAAAACCGTTCAATCCCTGAAAATGTCATCGTAATCGAATGAAAGCTGGAGAATTCATGCTTGATACAAGGATTTGAGCTTTGCACGTACGCAGCATCTGCTGATGGTGCGATCGTGATGAAACTCATGGGGTCAAAACTTCATTTTCTGTATCCCGTCCAAATTAGAGTGAGAATATGACGCTTGATGGATTTTACTTAAGCAAATGTACAGCTGAAACCTTAAAGTTTTCAGTGGTTGATTGATTCGTGGTTCATCCGTCAGGCTTTTATGGCCAATGGGGTTGTCAGGGTGTGACGGATATAAGTAGAAAAGTTCTTCTCAGAGTTTATTTATTGCAAGCTTTCGACATAAACATGTCATCCTCAGGATGACATGTTTATGTCGAAAGCTTGCAATAAATAAACTCTGAGAAGAACTTTTCTACTTATATCCGTCACACCCTGACAACCCCAGTTTTCAGTGATGAAATATAAAGAGCACCATATTCAACCTAACCCGCATATTCCCAGCAATGTAATCAAAATCGGATGAAAACTAGAACGGCAATGCTTGTTTCAAGGGTTTCACTTCGCAGCTGCTAATAGGTAATGATGCGTTAGTCTTGAAATCGATGGGATTATTGAATTGTCTTTAATCAACTATTCTCCAAATTTGAGAGATCGATCGATTATAGAACGTGAACAAATATTTCACGTTTGTGCATGCACGGAGTGAAACATTGATTGGCGAGCAATGGAGCTCATAGGGGACCCATCTACTGTCTGATCCACACATTCTCTAAAAATTTCATGGAAAATGGATGACAATTGAGGAAATTAAGCTAGTTGCAAGGATTTGCGGACACACGGGCAGACACACGTATAAGTACACAGACAGACAGGCAGTAAGGAAACCAAAGTTGTTCAGGGTGGTCTAAAACGTAAAATGCGAGTGGGAATTTTTATTTTGGAGACAATTTATTAATTATTATTATTTTATTTGTTTTGTTTTTTCAGCTATTTTCTGTGGAAAATTAAGCTATGGCAATGTTGCAATGGCTCCAAAAAAATAAAAATTAAATTTTTCGATAATTGTATTCATTGAAATCTGTTTTGAGGCATTTTGCAATGAATCCTAGAGTTTAAATTCAAATCAAATTCAAATCGTTTATTTGTATAAACCCTTTGGGTATTACAATAACGGATTTATGCATTTTTTAAATTTCACATGTGATAACAGAAACGTAGTATAAGAATATTATTACATCCCAGTCCATCTGTAGGCATAGAATCCCTCTCCCACTTTTCTTCAAACAATACAGCTATTACATTACAATAACGACAGAGCGCATAATTAGGTTGATTATATAAATATTCATATCAGGTATACCATATAACATGTAGGTAATATGAATCAAAATCAAACACCCCTCATCGTTCAAATGGAAATCAAGTAAGAGGTCTGAAAATATAATTCAACGCGGTATTATAGTTGAATAACAATTAGATCTACATTATAAGGGAATTAGACAAAAGGGGGAGAAATATGATTCTATACTCATTTATAGAAAAAGCTCTTAATTCTTGAGCCTGTATACAATAGCCGAAGATATCTACTAACTTCTTCGGATTGCCATCCCAAGCTAGTAGTTCATCTAACTGAGACTGGATACACTCTGTAGGTATAGAGCTACTTTTAAAATGATTCGGTACATATTTAGCCAGATAATGATTCCGAAATGGCTTGTATATCGGACATAGGAATAAAAAATGACCCAAAGTCCACTGCTCCCGCCTATTACAAATCATACACGGCGCTGAACAATCCAACTAATACAAGCATCTTTTATGATATATTTTCAGTTTTCCTTTGTGTGACAATTGTAATTGTGCTATGACTTTTTCTATGTATATATAACCTAACGAACCAATGTAGGGGGCAGCACTCGAGCAATAATTGCATGTTTTCGGGAAATACGCGTTATAACTCGAGTTCAGGCAACTGTCAACATCAATGTAAAACCAATGATTCTCTCATCGCTCATATATGTCTGAGCACCTAGATCTGATCGCCTTAACATTCATTAGAGACAATATATCACTGCTACCAATCACTGTCACCAGTGTAGCTGTGAAATACAATTTAGATCCGGCAAGTTACTCTCGAGGGTTTCTAGCCTCATCAACTGTCCCGAGCAGAGCCTTGGAAGTCTGCTCTCACCCATTCCTCTGATTCTCCACCATTCTCCGAAGTATGGGTACTTTGAGCGCTAGGCAGCCCGTTTCCATTCTAAGGTAATGCCCTGGTGAATACATTGGAAGGTGAAGAAGACGCTAGAGAATTCCGCTTTACACAGCTTCAACTGCATCCAGATACCTTGCACCCCATACCTCGACCCCATAAAACAATACCGATTCAATCAATGACTGGAGCAGAGTCATCTTCGAGTGCCCAAACTCTTCCTCGGCCAAGCAAGCCCAGGGTTATCCCTACCGCATTTTTGCTTTTGTTACCGCATGCTCGCAGACCACAAGGAACTTACACGAACTAGAAAGTGGCACTCCCAGATACTGTATCGTCTTGTCAAAATCTGTCTTTTCATCTCCGCACGTTATATCCAGTTTCCACTTTTTGATATGCTTCCCAAAAATAATGGCCTTCGTTTTGCTGACATTAACTTGAAGTAAATTGGCCTGACAGTAATCATAAAATATACGCACTATTTTCTGGCTATCAATATAGCTGTCCCTAAGGAGTACGATATCATCAGCGAACATCAAAAAGTGCAGCTCTCTAGCCCCAATCATCAGACCAGCACAGCCACTAGCAGCTGTGCTATATAGTGGTACTTCCCATGCGGAAATTCGGTCCAGGAAGGAAGGGAATGGGGAAGCTGCACTTCTAGACATTGGCAGAGACTCAAGGCTTCCATAGCCAATTCCAGCAGAGATTGCGGCGAAGAAGTATGGCGATAACTAAAACTGAAAGAATAGGGTAAGGTGCCCTATTACAGCATAGGGCTTAATATGGCATACCTAGTGAGGTTATTGGGAAACTAACTCACTGCACTCTGTTGGTGATGTGATCAATCAGCAGAGATTCACCAAGTGGCCGTTTCGAGTTGGTCATTGGGGAGGTTTTACTAGTTTTTAACCTGTACATGCTTACAAATAAACAAGTTCAACCTGTCTCTTTAGTTAAATCAGCGAACTATTTCTGGGTGTTTTTCAACTATAAGGGAAGTGAATTCACAACTTTCCAATGCATGTTTCAATTCATGACTTCCTAAGGAACCATTTTCGTCAATGACTTCTTTTCTAAAAAAATTTTTCTTGGGCTTATATCTCGAGAAAAACAGGAGAGGCCAGAGTCCCACAATATGGCATACTTGCGAAGGTCTAATAAGACATATGACATATTGGGTTGCTCTGATATTTTCATTATATTAATTTTTCACTGCTCATGCAAAATGAGTTCCTATTGTTTCTTTGGTCATTAAAAAATGGGGGAAGAGCAAGAAAGTGGCAAGAAAAGGAGGAAGTGGGATAAGGAAGAGCAGGCAGTGCTGGCAGGGAGAGTTTTCTACAAAGTCGACTGCTGAGATGGAATCTTCGTGAATAACATTTTCTAACCCTGGCAGTTGCAACCCAGCCCCTATTCAAAGCCATCAGCACATGGAAAATCGCCAGGTTTCGTCACCTGAACTTCCACAATGACTTCCCTTTAAGACCATCATCCTCTGAGACGGGTCAGCTATCTTCCTATAGAAGCATGGGTTCTTCTCTTCCCTGTCTCTTCATTTCTCTCCTCTATTCGTGGAAGCTTTCAAGAGAATTACTTTCTTCGTCGATCAGGTCAGGATCAGCTGCTTTCGTCTCTGGCTGACCATAGAAATTGCAGGAACAGTGCGAGGAAAAAATATCTGTTACATCAAAACAAAAACCAAGCACATCGAAAAAAAAAGACGAAGAAACAACTGTCCCTAGTGATACTAGTTCTGAGGACAATCCCCCTCTGATTGACACCAATGATGTCATGGATGTGGGAGATCCGACTACTGATTCCAACATATGCTCTCTATGCCCCGGCGCGTTCTCAGATGACTACGGAGAAAAAAAGGGGGGGGGGGGGAGGTTGTAGTCACACGAAGACTGCGATAAACCCAGAGACTCTCTATTCCTGTGCTATAATTGCAGGAACCCATAAATTCGTTGACAAAATGAAATTTTTCTGGTAGTTTTTGTACATTTATCCTAGTCTATACCTAGCCTATTGGTTCACTTCTCTCGTCATCTTATTTGACTTGGATTTTATCACGAGTCATGTTACTTAACTTTCATAAGCAAGAAGTTAATAAAAATTAATTATAATTTTAAACACGTTGTTTTTACTTCACTGTTTTCTTAATGTATCCTAATATGGGCAAGAAAATGAACGATTTTGGAGAAACATTCAGATGATACTTTTGGGGAATCATGGTGATGGAATTTGGTAGAGGGATAGTATATCTACCTCTGAGAGTATAAACTAAAAGAAAATCGCGTATATTAGCTTTGTTCCAACAAGGAAAAAACGTTGCAAATTATTACACAAAGATTTATTATTTATGTATTAAACAGCCCTTCTACGTAGATCTCTGGTCCATAATTATTAAACGCAGCTTATAGTATATTTAGTATCGGAACTCGGAGCTTCGTGGATGGAATACTGTTCTAACTTGAATACTGTTCTAACTTGAATAGGCTAACTCCGTTGAAAGAAATATGGCAGCAAATCAAAAAAATTAAAAATAAACGGGGAGGTAATGTTCAGCCAATGGAACCTGGAGAATGGTCTGAGGAATTGTTCGACAAGTATGCTCCACCATACGTTGAAGAGTACATAGAAATATCAAACAATCCAGACGGAAGCATGGTCGATCTGGAAGGACCTTTCAGCAATAGCGAGTTAATCTCAGCGCTAAAAACAGGCGCCAACACTTCGCCAGGTAACGACCATATTGTTTACCCAATTCTAAATAACTTACCCGAAATATATAAACACAATCTCTTGGCCATATTTAACCAGATTTGGGAAGAAGGTGAAAGCCCTGAGCAGTGGAGGGAATACATATTGATCCCCTTGCTGAAACCGGGTAAACGTATAAATTACAGCGAATCCTACAGATTGATATCTTTATGTTCCTGTATGTTAAAAACTTATGAAAGACGAATCAAAATGAGATTGGAATGGAGGATGGAACATAATAATAAATTACCCAATTCTCAATTTGGTTTCAGGAAATACAAATCCACAATGGACGGTATTTCAATCTTAGTTAGCAGTATCCATAAATACCTATCGAGTTGTTCCATAACGATGGCCATGTTCCTCGACATTGCGTCTGCTTATGATAATGTTAACGTGAACATACTGTCTAAATCTATGAGTACGATGGGTATTTCTCAGCGGTTTGTTAGAAACATAGTGAAGCTAATCAGTGTTCGAAGATTATATTTGAGGATTGGGAACCAATATGAAGGACCAAGATGCTGCTACAAGGGCCTGCCCCAAGGGGGGATTTTATCGCCACTATTATACGCGATATACGTATCAGACATAGAGACCATTATTCCAGAAGGTATTCACATTATTCAATTCGCAGACGATATATGTGTCTATACGGAATGCCATTCCATAGACACTGGTCTCGAACTGTTGGAAAGTTTTGTCGAACGTCTCATACAATGGTGTGATCGCAAAGGACTCGGCGTTTCTTACGAAAAATCTGTAATAGTTCCATATACAAGAAAGAGGAGATTGGGCATCAGCTCTACTGTAATCTTGGCTGGAAAATCATTCAAGGTTGAAAATAAATTCAAGTTTTTAGGCGTGTTTATTGACAAAACGTTGACATGGAGAACACATATCGCTCATGTTGTTGGAAAATGCGAAAAATATTTTAACATTCTGAAAGCTATAACCAATAAAAACTGGGGAGCCGATCCTGGTGTCTCATTGATGTTTTATCGCGCTACCGTTCGATCAATAATAGATTACGGCTACTTATGGTACGGGCAAGCAGCAGTCACAAATTTGAAACCCCTTTCCACCTTACAGCACAAATGTATAAGAATTTGCGTAGGATATTTATCATCGACGCCTGTAGACGTGTTGCTTGCGGAGACTGGTGAAATGCCTTTGAATATTAGAGGACAATACCTTGCCGACAAATACATCATACGTCAGAGGATGTACGATTGCGCACCCATGAGAGCAATAATGGAATTAACTCACCACATTACATTCAATATCCGCTGGATAAATAAAGTGGTACCTCCAGTGGTAGTAAGCGTAATAAACTTAGTCCCGAAATGCACGAATCTCCTGTCCAATCACTCCAACTCTATCTACAACACAGATTATGCGATATTGTTCACCTCAATAAAAGTAAATCATTTTCGTCCACGGGATGACAGTATGGGCATCAACGAAAACTTAGCAGAATTTATCGGGCAAAGGTGGCCTAATTGCACGTTACTCTTTACAGACGGATCTAAGACAGGTAGAATGGTCGGCTCAGCGGTGATTGACGTGGAAGCTAATATTACTATGAAGTTTAAATTACCTGAAGAAACAAGTAGCTACTCAGCTGAAGTAATAGGAATAATCCAAGCTCTCAATTACATTGCAGCTAATGATAGACCTCTCAATCAACCCATAGTAATATGTTCCGACTCACTTAGCACATTAACAACAATGGGAGCTCCCAACCTATCGAAATTTAAGAACCATCTTATAATGGAAGCGGTGAAATTAGTAAGAAGATGTAAAAATGCCGGGATTCGCGTGCACTTTCTGTGGATTAAATCTCACTCAGGGATAACATTTAATGAACAGGCCGACATTGCAGCAAGAAGCGCCGCAAGAGAGGGTGACATAATTTCTTGGGAACTGCCTAAAGAGGAATATTATGCACTAGCAAAAAGAGAATCACGGATCCAATGGCAGAGACAATTTGAAACAGGTCCTAAAGGATTGTTTTACAAAAAGTTGAATCCACACATAGAATTCACCCCGTGGTTTAAAACAACTATGTTCAATAACAATAAACGTGACATTCGCATAATATGTAGGCTCAGAGCAAATCATGCTATATGCCCAATGTACCTGCACCGTATTGGAAGGAAAGATGACGATGTATGTGAATGTGGTGAATGTGGCGATTTGGAACATATTATTATGACATGTCCTTTGTACAACATCACACGAGAAGTAATGTTGCGAAACATACAAAAATTAGTAGAAAACCCCTTCAACTACGAATATCTATTACTGAAGAAGAACAGCAATGCTTGGAGCGAAATTATTAAATTCATAAATAACACTAACATCAAAATTTAAGACCACGAGTATTATACATATAACGAAATAAGTTTAACTATATTCAATGGAAACAAATATTTTTAAATATAAGAAAAGCAGTTGTACTATTATTATCTGACGTTTTGGAACACAAATATGTATATATTATGATTGATTTGTAACGTTAAATATAACCTAGTATAAGATGATATTGTAATTATTATGGCTGAATGTAAATAAATACTATGCCAATAGAAAAAAAAAAAAAAACATAACAATTTATTTATTACCAAGTCATCTTTCCAACACATAAAAGTGTTACCTATACTGTATATTGATATCATTTAATTGGTCAAATTTCAAAAAATGTGCTGACAAAATCACTGAAAATGGCTAAGAATTGTTAAATTGATATTTTTTAGCATAAGATTGGTCAAATAAAGTTTATCAACTATGAAATAGAACATTCAACAATTTATGTACAAAATTATGCTAAAAACTTGAACTTCATTAAATTTTGTTTTAAAAAATTTATAAAATTGCAAAAAATAGCCTAAAATCCAAAATCTCTTTTTGAATAGAAGAGTATCATTTAGAATACTTTTTTTTCCATAAAATTAATAGCTAACATTTTCTTTTCACTCATAAATCTCCAATTTCTATACAACTTGAAATATACAAAAAAAAAAAAAACACTTTTTCACCTATTTTTGGCTCATAGCACCCATGGGTGTGGAGCGATCGGGCTGGCGAGAAGTTAGGACCAACTAGACCCCAAGTGGAGTCTATGTGCGAAAGAACAGATTTTTTAAGTCAATTCTAGGGCCTTTTATGGCCCGGACGGCGAACGGCGGACGGACATTTCAAATTTGGATTCTACGCACCTTGAAACGTAAAGTGACAAAGTTTGAGGGGGGGTTATAAAAATTTTTTGCTATACGATCACATAGGCTTATTATTGGAAATAATAAACCAAAAGGGCGCCCTAGAGGAGCACAGAGCTCGAAATTGCGGTCCAAAAAGGTTATGGAGTTGAGAGCTCCGTGTTCCAACAGATGTTAGAGCGCCCACAGAGCTGCTCCAGGCGTCGTAGCCCCCAAGTAGCCCCACACTTTTGACGGGGTCTCATCGAGAGCTCCGAGCCCTACGTATGCGTATTTTGAAATAACCTGCTACCCTTGGGTAAACTACATATCCATGTAACCTTCTCTAAACTGTTTTCACCTTCTCTACTACGTTTGTTATCACATCACTCTCCGAAGTGTTCCACTAAACACGAAAGTGGGCGACATTGGAGCTAACACCACGGCAACTTCGGAGGAGCCCCGGGGGTCGCTCTCAAAGCGTTGTTGGAACAAGGCTATTGTAGGTTTGTTAGAGCAAAAACTTATAGTGTGTCATATAGGGGCACCTTACCCTACCTTCATCATTAAGGTGGAAATTTCATAAAATTTAAATCGATGTTAGCTAAAGGGATCAATCAACACATATCGGTGCGGGAACTCCAGGTCGTAGACTATAATTTGCGCAGGTAATTCCTCTGGCAAATCTTGGTCTCGAAGCGGACGAGTAGTTAATTCAAGAAAATAGAATCAAATATACTACTGTATACTTTTTTCCTTGAAAATCAAAACACAGCAATGTCTGGATGATGGGAGCAGAATCAGAACGGGAACAATTTGCTTGTCTGCAGCCTCCAAGATCACGGATTCACAGCTTTCAGCTGAGTAATTTAAATGTCCCAATTTTGCATTAGTTTCGAAGATTCAAATAACGGAAGTTGGTTGAAAGATATTAAGAAGTACTGAAGTACCTATATGCGGTAAATATTATTCGGAAAACAATTATTAGATAAAATTAATGGATCTGGGCGGGAAGTTGGGGTGACATCGGCGGTAAAAATCCTGCTGCGACATGAACAACGAGACCACGAACATTTGAAATTATTTCACGTCACAACTTCAAAAGACATAAGTCTACATGAGAAACGGCTTTGAATTCGGGTTCAGCACCCTTTTTTTTGTGCTTACATGTATTTTCACCCGAAAAATCCAAATATGTTCACTATTTTGGCGCATTTGTTAAAAAAGAATTAAGAAATTCGCTCATATAGGTAGCCACGTTACTGTTACAGCCATGTCATCTTCCGAGAGTAACCAGTGTTTCCGCCACTTACAGGTAAATTTGGAAAAAAAATTAGTAATTAGGTATCATTCGCGCTAATTAAGACCTAAAACTAATCAGTTTAGTTACTATTCGCGTGAATAACGACTAAAAACTAATTATTTATTAGTTACTAGTAGTAACTAAATAGTGTAACCAAATTAGTTGTTAGTTACTGCTGGTAAAAAATCAAATAACTGGAGTAGTTACTGAGAAAATAATAATTTTAGAAAATTTAACACTGATTTCTAAAATATGCTCGAAAATCAAATTTGGTTGAGTTAAAGTGGAGAAACATGGTTTTAATGCAATTAACGTGGTTTCTCTGAGAAACTCTTTTGCACCTCATATATGTCGAATATGAATGAGAATTGAGTGAGTTGGTTCAGCTCAAAATTTGATCAAAACTTATCTGAATCCACTCATTATAGTCAACAAATGGTATCTAGATAATATACCTTCAGGTCTCATTTGGCAAGGACATGGTTTCATCAAGAAAATGAATATCAATAGGTAGTTGTGAATGCATGGAACTTATGACTGTATGATCTTTTAATGAGTAATTATTTTTAGTCTATACTTTCCCCCATGTCCGGTTTTATCCTTCATACCACCTGCAACCCTGAGAGTTCAGAGCGATAGATGAGAACGACAATATGTACCTCATTGAGGACGGTAAGAAGAGAAAGCTCTCCAAGACCAGAAATTGCCAGAAATTTTGGCAATTTAATGTGTTCAAACAATTTTGGCCACCGAACTCGTCTTTGCATTCAGAATGCACCAAATAAATCACCAATCCTAACCAAATCCCAACCCTAAACCCCCCCCCAGTCCCCCCTTATCTCTAATCCTAACTAAATTAGTTATTAGTTACTACTGGTAAACAATCGAATGACTGGATTAGTTAATGTGAAAATAATTACTGATAGATAATTATTTTTAGTTATTATTCGCCATTGTAGAAACTAATTTGGTTGTAGTTATTAGTTATTGGTCGGTACTACTTTTTTGCCCAACACTGATAGCCTTCTCAAGCCCCTGCTATCCCGGACATCGTCACTATCATTGGACAATAAACGCCTAGGTACTCTATCTTAAAACTATATTTTTGTACACATATCTCTATTGAAAGTTAAGAGGGACTGTCACTGGACAGTTACCCTCTCACAAGTGTCACTGTACTTGACTACACATAATTTATATCTAACTAGCTGGTTCACCCGTGCGTTGCACAGGTTGACTTGAACATTACCAAATAGCCTGTGACCCAAGTTAAAGTAATTCTGATAGATTCGCCCACTCCGATCCCCAGTTGGTTCAAAGACTTTCAAAACGCTTTAACATCCTCCCCCCTCCCCTCCCCGCTGGGTCAAATTTCAAAAATTTGAAAAAGTAGTCCTTGACTTGAATTAGAGTAATCCAAACATATTCGACAATCAAATCCCCAGTTAGTTCAGTGATGAAAAAGATACCCCCCCCCCTTCCACTAAAACACCCCTTCTATGGGTTAGATTTGAAAATTTTCAAGTACCCTGTGATTTGAGTTAGAATACTCCAAACATATTCGACAACTCAGATCCCCAGTTGGTTCAGTGACGTTCGAAACGCTTCAACTCCCCCACCCCCTCCCTTGTGGGTCAGATTTGAAAATTTTGGAAAAATTAGACTTTGACTTGAATAGGAGTAATCCAAACATACTCGGCAATCAAATCCCCAGTTTGTTCAGTGATGACAAAGATACCCCATTCCCTCCCTCCTCCCCTAAAAATCCCCCTATGTGGCAGATTTGAAAAATTTCAAGCCTTTTCAACCTTTTAAACCTTCTCTGGACTTCCACAAATAATTAAAGACCAAAATTAGCCAAATCGGTCCAGCCGTTCTCGAGTTTTAGTGAGACTTACGAACAGCAATTGATTTTTATATATATAGACTATCATAACAATATAGTATTGTGATATACAAAAAGTTGAATAATAAAATAATAAAAAGAAAAAAAAAATGATTTAGGTATATCCCTGAACCAATAAAGATGTATTTTCTGCTTCAATTATTAACAAATAAGTATGCATCAACAGTTTCACGTTCATTTCGTGTCATCTCAGCGAGAACATTGGCGAAAACCTGACTGAGAAAAGCATATTTTTCATTATTGACGTTTTCTGTGGAATATTAAGAGGGAAAAGCGATTTTAAGCGGGTGGAAACTGGAAGCTGAGTGGATGATTAGAAGACAAGGAGGGAGCGCAGGGGGGTGAAAGGGGTGGGAGTGAGATGGAACGAGGGGGAGGAGGGGGAGGGAGAGAGAGAGCTAAACATTTTATTACAAAGGGGCTCTGTGTCGGAGGCACGCAAATGATATGGTAACCGAGTTTTGAGGCGGGCTTGACTCTAATGGCGTTATGTCGTCGTCGTTGTGAGAGTTGGGTCGGGGGTTGGATGGTAGAGATGAGGGAGGGGAGGGGGGAATAGAGAGACGGGAGGGGAGGGGAGTAGAGAGGGGGAGGGAGTAGAGAGAGGTAGAGTGATGAGGTACATAATCGAATCACATCTACCACGATTACAGCCAGTCGTACCCCCCCCCCCTCTCCGCTCGTCGTTCGCTTCACCCTCGATCCCCCCCACCACCGGCCCACTCTCTAATCTCATTCTATACAATCTACTCAATAGTCAAGCTCTCTCTGTCCTCGCAATCCAATCGATAGCGAGCACCCTCGCCTTGCCTGGCTGGCTTGTGTTCTTCCGACCCCCCCCCCCCCCCCCCCCCCTTCCCCCCCTACCCCCCCCCCCCCCCCCTCTCACTCTATCCCACCAGTCAACTGATCCCCCCTTCCCGCATCTAAACTAACTCACCTCAACAATCTGGTTCCCCTGCCGGGATAGTAGGGGTGGGCGATAGTCGATAGTTCAACACTATCGATAGGTATCGATAGTGAATTCCCCTATTCCATACATACCTGTCCAATGAAGCAATCAATTCAATTTTTTCAATTTCAAAAGTTTTTATTTTCTTTTAACATGGATGACTATAACTATATACAGGGTGTCTCAACTTAAGTAGGCAAGACTTCAGGGATCAATTCTACAAGTAATTTGCAACAAAAAGTGTCTCCTAAAGTGTTATTTTTTAGAGGCTTCGTTTTCGAGTTATTGACGATCTAAGATTTTTTTCGTGTTTTCGACCTTATCTCCTAAAAATGGCTGTGATCCCATCATTCTTTGAGTATTCTCAAACCTGAGGATACCGTTGGAAAGAACGTTAAATTTCCTATCTTTTTGATGCCAAATCGTAATTATTCAAGAGAGTTAAGATACCGAAAAAAGAGATCAAAGTACAAACTCTGTAAAATTCTAAAAATTTGGGTTTTTTCAATCTGATTCCTCCCTCCATAAAAAAAAATGAACAGTCGTTTGCAAGTACAGTAAAAACTTCAAATTCTTATCAGCTTTCTAACGGTATAGCCAAAAAATTGATAAAAGTAACAACAAGGAGAAAAAACGGCTTTTGAATGCGAAAAAACGTGGTATTTTTAACGAAAATCGATGGATTTCAGGAAAAAACGATCTCCCACAACTTTATGATTTAAATGTCGAATTCTACGTAATTTTTCACGCTGAATCGAATGGTGACACTTGCAGACCTCTACGACTAACGAATAAGGGCGAAAGTGCCCTTCTCTGAGTTTCGAGGGTCAAAGGGCACCTTCGCCATTATTCGTTAGTCGTAGAGGTCTGCAAGTGTCACCATTCGATTTAGCGTGAAAAATTACGTAGACTTCGACATTTAAATCATAAAGTTGTGGAGATCGTTTTTTTCCTGAAATCCATCGATTTTCGTTAAAAATCCACGTTTTTTCGCATTCAAAAGCCGTTTTTTTCTCCTTGTTGTTACTTGTATCAATTTTTTGGCTATACCGTTAGAAAGCTGATAAGAATTTGAAGTTTTTACTGTACTTGCAAACGACTGTTCATTTTTTTTTATGGAGGGAGGAATCAGATTGAAAAAACCCAAATTTTTAGAATTTTACAGAGTTTGTACTTTGATCTCTTTTTTCGGTATCTTAACTCTCTTGAATAATTACGATTTGGCATCAAAAAGATAGGAAATTTAACGTTCTTTCCAACGGTATCCTCAGGTTTGAGAATACTCAAAGAATGATGGGGCCACAGCCATTTTTAGGAGATAAGGTCGAAAACACGAAAAAAATCTTAGATCGTCAATAACTCGAAAACGAAGCCTCTAAAAAATAACACTTTAGGAGACACTTTTTGTTGCAAATTACTTGTAGAATTGATCCCTGACGTCTTGCCTACTTAAGTTGAGACACCCTGTATATGCACATTTTTCAATTTACGTAAATAAAATATAATGAAAATAGATTTAATATGCTTTTTAAACATTTTTAAAGAAAATAAAATTTTTCGCCAGTTTAGCTATTTTCAGCTTCCGTTCTGACGAAATCAGTATGGGTAACACTTTTTTGAGATGGCTACCTTCTGTTTCAGTATAATTGAAGAGTATACATTATAATTCTAATTTTAAATAATTGAAGATAATAAAATTCAAGTAAAAGTATCATTCTTATCATAGGGTGATGAATTACAATGCAATTTCAAAAATTACTTAATAATTAGTTATAAAAATGTAATGTTATTGAATTGAATTTTATTGAGCATTTAATGTTATTGAATTGAATTATCCATTTCTTGCAGGATTAGGTATATTAATAAAATTACACAAAGGTTTGAAACGAAAAACGAATTTATTTAAATTTATGAAAAGCATTTCCGAAGAAAAAAATATCACGAGACTAGTAAATTTGATAAGGAACTTTTGAACATCTTAACCTTTTAACCAACCCTCCCTTCCCCGCCTACCCGCCCCTACCCCCTCCCTCCATCCCTCTCACTCTATCCCACCAGTCAACTGATCCCCCCTTCCCGCATCTAAACTAACTCACCTCAACAATCTGGTTCCCCTGCCGGGATAGTAGGGGTGGGCGATAGTCGATAGTTCAGCACTATCGATATGCCAATACTATCGGTTAAAATCTATCGATACTATCGATAGTGGCTTCCCCTATTCCATACATACCTGTCCAATGAAGCATTTAATGTTATTGAATTAAATTATCTATTACTTGCAGGATTAGGTATATTATAAAACTACACAAAGGTTTGAAACGATTTTCTTTAAATTTATGAAAATCATTTCCAAAGAAAAAATATATATCACGAGATAAGTAAATTTTAATGAAGAACCTTTTGCCCTTTTTCTTTCTTCTTCTATACTGAAATACCCCCATACATTTGATTTTACTGGCATACTTATTGGCACTGAACTACCTACTTCACGCACGAAATGAAAATATGGACTGAATAGGAATGTTGAAAAATATCGATATATCGAGATAGAGATAGAGTGAGAGCGAGAGACAGAGAGAGAGAGAGAGAGAGAGAGAGAGAGAGAGAGAGAGAGAGAGAGAGAGAGAGAGAGAGAGAGAGAGAGAGAGAGAGAGAGAGAGAGAGAGAGAGAGAGAGAGAGAGAGAGAGAGAGAGAGAGAGAGAGAGAGAGAGAGAGAGAGAAAATTAATTTAAAAAACATGTACCGGTAAATCCATAGGAAAATAGAATTATGAAAAAAAAGTTCCATTCATGCAGCATGATCGTATGAGCGAATTTTCGTAAATTATCGTATTGTATAATGTTGAATTGTTTTGAAATTTGAGCTTTTTGAGTGCAAGGAAATCGTTAACCATTAATTTTATGGCAAAAAACGTATTCTAAATAATAACCTGCTATTCAAATAGAGGTTCTGAATTTTTAGCTTTTTTAGCAGGTTTTATCGATTTTTTAGCAAATTTTGATGAATTTTAAGTACATTTTTCAGCATAATTGTGTACATACATTTTTGGATGTTCTATTTTATAGTTAATAAACTTTATTTGAGCAATATTCTAACAAAAAATATAAATTGAACGATTTTTAGCCGTTTTTTAGCCATTTTTAGGGATTTTTTTTTTAGTACATTTTTTGAAATTTATATCACGATTTTTTCGTTTCTTAATTGTCCAATTATGACATTTCACGCTACTTCTTGGTTTACTCTTTTCTGCTATGGAATTTTCCAAGATCATTTAACACTTTTCAATGATCTATACATTCATGATAGGTAAACGAGGAAGCTATGTGCCACACCCGAATCGGCAGACTTTTTTTTCATTGATTTTTTAAGATGAAAATTACGAGGGTTTTGAGTTTGATCGGGATTCCACAATTCCCCGTCCAAGGCAGTTCAAACCAAGGATTGAAACTTTTTGATTTACTCGATGAAAGAGATTTCGTCACAAGATATCGCGCTCCAAGGCTTCTGTTCTTGTGATGCTAGAGCGAATCGAGCACCAGCTCGAATATTCAAGTGACATGTAAGCGGGAAAAAAATCATGCAGCATGATTTTATGAGCCAATTTTTCGTTAATTATCGATAGTGTTTACTTTGTTTTGAAACTGAAGCACTTTGAGTGCAAAGAATTGTAAATTAGGTACCTACCAATTGTAAGGCAAAAAACACGTTCTCAAAAATATTCTGCCATTCAAAAAGATTTTGGATTTTGCTTTTTTTCATTATTTTGTTGGTTTTTCGTTACACATTATTGAAATTTAAGTACAGTTTTCAGCATGATTTTGTACCGAAATGTTTTGATTTTCTAGTTCGTTGATCAACTTCTTTTGACCAAAATTCATGTACAATTATAAATGTTTCAATTGTAGCGATTTTTAGCCATTTTTACTGTTTTTGTTTAGCAAATTTTTGAAATTTGAGCAATTGTGTTGAAAAAGTGCTGGCCAACGAACTCGTCTTTTCATTTGGAAAGGCGCAAGAACGGAACTTATGTAGGTACCTATATGTATGTGTGTGTATATTATGTGTATATATATAAAGGGTGTTCCATAAGTAACCCTCCCCAAACTATTTTTCGACAATTTTTGAGGTATCGATGTGAAACTTGGAGAGCGTTTTTGAGGTAACTGGCACTAATTTTAAGCAAATGAAAAACGGGGAAAAATTCAATTGGCTTTTATAAATTTTTTTAGATATAACAGCATCATATGTAATTGTCATTTATATAGGACAATTACAGTACAAAAAGGTTCGAAAGAACATCGAACAAAAGAGAAATTTTACAACGATATCGAAAAATAAGAGATTACCTACTTTAAAACTCATTCACCCCACATTGAGTTAAAAACTCATGTTGTGGGATGGAGTCTCATTAATTTATAAATACGGACTCATTGGCCATTTCAGATAAAGATTTTCTAAAAAAAAAAAATAATAATAATTAAAGTATAAACTATATTTCTCAGTAAGTAATACAAAGTAAGAGAGGAATAACCTAAAATAATTTAATATACATCATCATGGAAAAAACTAATAAAATAATAAAGTAAGAAAAATTACCCGCAGTAGTTACAATTTAACAAAAAATTGTTCTGAAATAAACTTCTTTATCATAATTTTGCAATTCTTAGAGTAAAGTGCCAATTTTTGGCCAGTGCTTGACCGCATACAGAATTTGTTAACCAGTTTGAATAGACATCCCATGCATTTTGTGAGATGACTTTAGCCCTACCATCCGCGAAAGAAATAAATTAAAACTTCTGCCAAGTTGGGTGGGCAGTATAGCTTCCTCACATATTGTAACATGGACGTATAGAATTGGTTGAAGAACAAAGTACAAGTCAAGGTTATAAGAAGTTAATGTTTGCGCATGCGCACAGACTACTATTAATCTAACGGCAATGAAATTTATAGCGGAACGTCTATGATCTAAACAGCACAATCCTTGAAAATTTCTTAAAAATCAGTCCAATTTTAATTTTCCGCATGCGCTATAGCTATTACTCGACCAATAGCGATGCAATTCATAAGAAATTTTTCTGGAACATTTACCCCGAGTTTGAACCGAAATTGGACCAATGGATGATGAGAAATCGGCGTTATAATAAACTATCGTTTGCGCATGCGTACAGATTACCATTTACGTGACGGCAATGAAAATTATAGAGGACCGTCTAGAGGCTATCCAGCATAAGCCCTGAAAATTCCATCAAAATCGTTCCATCAGATTCGGAATTTCGCTGTACCAATCGATATTAGTTTCGCGCATGTGCAATGGTTATTACTCTTCCAATCGCGATATGATTTATAGGGCAATCTTCTAGAACGTATACCAAATTACCTGCCGAGTTTGAACGAAATCGGAAGGACAGATGATGAGAAATCGACGTTATGAGAAACGCACGTTAGCGCATGCGCACAAACTACTGTTGATTCGACGATATTGAAAATTATAGGGGACCGTCTAGGAGCTAGTCCGCACAATCCCTAAAAAATGCATAGGAATCGGCTGAAACTTGGTATAGTTTTGGGCGTGACAAGGATTTACCACAGACTCACAGACACGGAACCAATATTGATCAACAAGCTCTGAAACGCAAAAAGCCAGTGGAAATTTTGATTTTGGAGGACAACAATTTTTTCAACTTCAATCGCGAACACATAGGTAGCTTCCCTGCCTTCGGTCGAGAGAAAGTAAAAGCCTGCTCCAGACGCGAAGGACCCCAGATCAATCGGAGAAAGTTCACATTATATCTCATCTTTAGCTACCTAGTGGGGATGAGGTGCACCTCAAACACTGAGAACGGCTAGCGATATCAAGCTCCGACTTGAGCCAAAACAGAATGAATCCCGCTCTTCATGGTTATCAGCTCTAATCCGAGAACGGAATAAGATAACGCAATTCTGGGTTCACCATCGTGTTCAGCACTAAAAAATCTTTGAAAAGAGGTGTCACTCGGCAAGAAATGGAAAAATTGTTTTCTAAGTAGAACCCCCCCCCCCCCCCCTTCGGGTAGTAGAAAAAATTTTGGATTTTTTTCTGATTTTTATTTGTTTAAAACTAAGTATCAGGAACTGCATAAACGCTCTCCAAGATTCACTTCAATATCTCAAAAATTGTGGGAAAAAGTTATGGTTGGGGCGTGTGTGTGTGCGCTTATTTTGAGGGAAATGCTCAGATTTCATTGTGTTTTGGCTCAAGTCGGAGCTTGATATCGCTGCTCTTTTTCAGTGTTTGAGATAATAAAATAAACAGGGTGCATCCCATCTATACTACATAGGTACCTAATCATGAGATATAATGTGAACTTTGTCCGATTGATCTGGAGTGTTTGACGTCAACAAGGAAAAGTGATCACTTACCTTAATCAGGGATGAGGCGTGATTTTTTCCCGCACTCACCGCAAAAATATTCCTGTACCTATGATTAACCTCACTTGAAAAAGATAGGTTAACTGGTATTAAATCTAAAGGGTTATTTTCCTCTAGCAGTAAAAGTAAAATAATCCATCGTCACTAGCTAGTGACGCTAGGGGCGAGTGCTTTTTATGCAAATACATCATCACCAGGCCGTCGAAACAGTACTCAAGAGTACGCGATTACTGTGTCGATGGCCTGATGATGATATCTTTGCATCGAAAGCACTCGTCCCCCGGTACTCGACTTGCTAGTGACGGCGGATTCCTCCAAAAGGTAGGTACGTAAATGATAATTTAAGAGATAGGTTAACGGTAGAAAAGGATAGAAATAACGAAGAATATTTAAGTAAGTCATACCATAATATATATTGCCCTACCTGCTAGCCTATGAACACAGTGGTGTGGAAGGTAGTAAGATGATTGTCCCGGTTCTGGAGGAAGAGCAGGGGACATATGTTCCAGATCTAAATAATCTTTCATAAAGATTATAAGCTTTTCTTTTTTCTGGATTTTTTTTTTCGGAATTTGTCTTCTAGTTGACATAGAAGTTTGCGTTTGACAATATTCCTTGAGGGTTCAAGTAGAATGGGATCTGCTTTGGATGGGAGCACAACACAAAATCTTCCATTGTGGTCTTTTTAACAAATTTATCTTCAGCCAGTTGTTCCTCAGGGGTTAGGCTGGGCTCATCCATTATGTTATCCAGCTTCAGCATATTTCGTACAAGTTCAGAAAGTTCAGGGTCTGTTGAATGGCACATGATCCGTTTCTCCTTGTATTTCTTGGATTTGGGAATAGCTGTCTGGCAACAGTCAGAAGTTGTTACTTCATTTAGATGAATTGCTGATGGCACCACTTGAAGCGATCGATTCTCTCCTGGTTCTATAATTGGAGTTTGTTGATCGACCAAAGTCATAAAGGTCTCAGATGGCCAGATGCACCAATTTGATGTGGTTTTTTAGAGAAATTGGCAACTTGAAAGGGCTTTAGAATTTATGATTGATCCAAAAATCGACAAGCATTTGGTTAATCTGTACGTGTTTGAACAGCCATCGTTTTCTATAGTAGATGGATGAAACCAAACGCGTGTTTTTCAAGAAAGAGGTACTTGATGTCCTATCAATACCCAACCAAAAGTAGTGAGACGTGCATGGAGGGGACCCTCTCAATGGACTTATTGTTCTGCCTAAATCTATCCACTGCCAAAATGTGGAGCTGAGAATGATATCAACTTGCTGAGGTACGTCATAATAAGGGTCAGCTAAACGAATAGTTTCAAAGTGAATCCATTTATCACGTGGCAGCTTCCGGGATGGAATTTTCAAGGTTGTTCGTTCAACTATACGTAGTGTTATGCGAATATCAGGATGAGCTTTCTGGAAAACTATGAGCTGTGTATAACCCATAATACGAGTTGATGAACTTCCGCCAATGCCGGAGATGAATGATTGTACGCTTACTTGTATAACTGGTAGTTTAAGGTGCTGAACGACTTCATATGAGATAAGATTCGTTTCACTGCCAGAATCAATTATGGCTCTTGCCCGATACCAATTACCTAAGTTTACAGGGAATATACTCGTAATAAGAATTGTCGTTGGAATGACAGCATGGTCACCATAAAACGATAGAGAGGACTGTACAGGTGGTATAACGTTCCAGTATCAGGCAGACCTGACTTTCATTGCGTTGTATACTGGGAATAGGGTTCTAGAGAGTCAGAATATGTATTGTAAGAAAATATCCTCTTTTTTCTTGAGAAACTGGAGGCCAGCTTGTACTGTGCAATGATTCTCGACAGGGGTGACGTACAGATTCTGATTGTATAGGAGTGAAGAATGATGTAGTCATGGTTACGTCATTTGATTCTAAAGAATGAGAGTTACTGGGCATTTCATGTGGGGTGGAAGCTATATTGGATCGCTCTTGTAACTGCATTGTGTAGTCTGAAGTATGAAACTGCACTGGGGAATATCTGAGGGACGAAGGTCTGAGCGGAGTGTTATTTCTTTGAGAATTATTAGCCTTATGCTCATGCAAAAATGTATGGTGCCTAAACTCAGTGTAGACATTTTCTTACAACTGGACAATGAGTGGTCTTGTGCCTATCAGAAAAGCTTACTGAACACAGGCTCTTAAGGTGAACAAATGATAAACGATCTGTAACACTCATTTTTTGAAATGTGGGACAATAGTACAGAAAATGAGCTTGCTTGCATTTGTGGCATCCTCTTCTAGATAAGAGGGCCCGATTACTTATGGAATCACTAGAGTTCTCAAATGTCGAACTGATTGCACTATTTTGTGGAGGGGTGTTCCTAGAAAATCGATTGTGTGAAATGGGAGAGCAAGGTCTACCACTTTGAAAGTGTAATGTTGGATGTTTACCAGTAAAAGTTGAAATTTGGGAACCACGGAGGTATGCATTATTTGAGCAGCTAAATTTGAAGAGCTCATTACAAGTATGAATTTGAGCAGCGTCATAGGTTCTATAAAATTCATGTTGTAACCTATCTGGCAAATATGAACTAAATTGAGAAAACATTAGGTAATCAGCAAGATCGTTTACCTCAAGTTCCAACATGATCATGTGAAGAGAATGAGTTGCAGCATACAAATCATCGAGGTTTTTCGCACTCTCTCCTCCAAGTCGAGAATCATTCTCAACAGTCTCGAAGGAATTCTATCACCAAAATAAAAACTGTCCCAGATGATTGATAGATGGTCGGATGTTACAGGAGATAGGTACTGGTGGCTATCTACAGGATCTATAGTGAAGCAGTCACAAGCTTACACCTACATTTATCTAAATATTTTTTCCAAGAAAATGAATCTATTTTTTAGATTTTTGTCGCTGTTTCAAGTAATTTTTCAGCACATTGTTATGTATGAATATCTCTATACTTAGTTCAAAACACTAACAGTCAACAACAAAAAAATTAATAAATGAAGCTTTCTAAATAATAGTTTTTAATAAAAATTATAATTTCTACCAAATTTGGACCCGAAATGTTAACATGAATGGCAAAATATTATGCAATAATGATATTCAAATACGAGGAAAGTAGGAAAGATTAGTTTGCCATTTTACGCAAATTTTGATTTTTTTAAAGTGAGCAATTTTTGTGCATAAAAATTACTGAAACAAAATGATTAGATACTGTATAATGATAATACTGTTTCCATCATTCTTAACCAACACACTTGTTAGTGGTTAATAAAAAATATAAACCAACTTAATTCAAAAATTTTCAATTAATCAGCAACCAAAAATTGTCAGTGTTAGAATTATATGTAACTATTTTCAAGTTGTAAAAAAATAAGAAATAAAAATCAATAAAAATAGAAATCTGGTGTGCCGTGATGTTATTATGCTATTTTATAGCAGTAATAAGGATTGAGGGAATTGGAAAAATGCTCATAAACCAACAATTCAGACACATTAAGGTTTTATTGATTTGGAAATATGCTTTCTTCCCATAATGAATCAATACAATCAAGTTAATTCAGCTAAAAATTACGAAGGAATACTAAAAAATACTGGGTAATGAGTGCATTGAACCAAAATGTAACCTAAATCAATTACTGAAAATTAAGACGACCAAAATGGGAGTTCATTTCCACGTACTAATGACATCCAAAGAACTATTTCACTACAATACTAACACATGAGATAAATATCTAATGACGAAAATAAAAGGAAAATTAAATTAAATCATGATGATTCTGACAAATAAACCTTTTTGACATCAAGCTCACCAAGTGGACTTTGAATTGAAATCAAACTTCAGGTAACAAAATAATCCATCAGATCATCATCATATTAGTAGGAAGTACAATTAGAAAGTTTTCACAAAACGGTGTATTTTAAACTTTTTGTACGATATAATACGGAACCTACTTGTTTAAAAACTCAGACTGATTTAACGAATGGAAAAATATCAAGAAGTATACCTGATTATACAATTTTTCCCCATTTACTACATAACATAACATCACGAAGACAGTGACGTTGTGTCAACAAGAAAAAATAGATAGGGGACTCAACAAAAATACTGATGAACAACGAACCCTAAACGGGAATTAATATGTTTAGTGTTTATCAAATGGAGTTAGTAAATCACAACATTTCCAAAATATAAACAATTTATACACAGTACTACCTCAACACCCAATCATGGGCAGGTTAAATTTTCTAATTGATAAATATTCAAATTATATTGTGCATCAGGAAATTACCATGTGCAGAATCAACATAAAACCTTCAACCGTTGGCCACCATAAAGTTATTTGATAATTTAAAAACAGTCGAGTAATTTTAGTATGTTATTATACTCCTTGAGTATTGAACAACATTATAATCGCCACCCAGACTATTCCAAGTGGCTTAACAGAAAAAAGTGAGGTAAAAAATAAATAACTTAACAAAATAAAACAATCCACTAGAAGAAATTAATGGTGATAATTGAATAATTGTACTAAAAAGATAAAATTAATATTTAATTCAATTTAATCTAGAAAAAGAAAACCATCAAAATATATTTACTTAAAATTATTATGGCATATAAAAATATTGTGCATAAATAACATATACTTTCAAGTTTCTCATCTCTTCAACAATGTTGCACCAAACAACACAACAATCACAACACCAAATATTAAGGTTCAACATTTGGGTTTTACACGTAATAAAACGGCTTTGTAGTCATTCAGTAATAACCTTTTACACATTTCTCAATCAAAATACATAAATACACTTATAAACAGATCACAACACCGGATCTATGTTTTGAATCACACGTCCTCTGAGAACACAACTAGAATTGTGATTCATTGTAGTACACCAAGCTCGTCACATTAGATAATTTTGATGGAATCACGAATATATAACTTTTAAGCTTAGTTGATAATTTTGAAGAATTCAAGTTTCAATGGTATATAATATAACTTTGTTTCTCAATAGGTAAGGTATATGTTTTTTCATTATACTCTCTACAAAAGATAAAACATTGACAAAACATGGCAAACAGAAATATAATTTACTCTTAATACTTCTATTGATGACTAGATCATTATAAATGATATCATGTTAACAATCTAACTACATGGAAAGGGTGGGGGAGTTTCTGACAAGAACTAGTGCCCAAATATTAATTTAAAATACTTGATTGAATATAGGTTGTACATGATCATTACATAGGTACTGTATTTGAGAAATTTATTATGATAAATAAGTACACGATCTGAGTAATCATGGCATTATTATTTCTTATCACTGTCCGAATTGCTGGTGACCAATGGTCAAAAGACACAAATTTTCCGAGTATTAAGTTGATAAATGATGATAATGAAGGAAATCATTGGTTTGTTATTTTATTCATAATTTATTTTTATTATTATAATTTTTTTCATAAATCATTACATAGGGCAGTGCAGATCAGCCATCATCATCATTTGAACCCTTCACAGTAAATTATTTGATGTTAATAAAACAATACTAGTGCACCCAGTAACTCTTAGGGTGCAGCCAGAACATGCAGAGAGAAGGCACGCTAGAAAGAAAGAGGCTAGAACAGAATGCAGAGGCAAAAAGAAAAATGTTCCTTCCAAGGAGGTTGCTATCGCACTGATTGGTGATATCCCCCCACCCCCCTCCCCTAAGAGTCTAGTTTTTTTCACCAATCCCCTCCTCTCTTTGGCCATTTTTTGCTTCTCACGCCCTCTTAAGCAACAACTTTATCCTGTCAGTAAAGCCAGGAGGCAGGATGACTTTAACCCTCCCTTTACATTCTGGCCACACCCTTAAGCGGTGAATTGTTTATCCCCCCTTTTGTCCAGCCTGCATAACTTTAAATAAGTCATTTTTGAAATTGCTTCCACCATTTTTCAACAAATTAGCAACACAAGAATCAAGACATTCCATGATTTCAGAAGAACAATATGACAATATTCCTGAGTGATGGTTCATTCCTACTGTAGCTATCTCAAGTATAACGTACTTGAATGAAGGAGCAGGGCCCAGACCAAGTTTACCATCAATAATGGGTAGAAGACACCTCAATGAAACCTTAATTATGCATTTATAAAGCTGCAATCAGGAGTTTTTCTCAGATATTCAAGGCTGAGATATCCCCTTTCCATCTGAAAGAATTGAGAATAGTGCTTGATAGACAAATTCTCTCGTTTTTGAAAGGAACTGTCACACAAAGAGAAAAAAACACTTTTGTAAGTTCAAACTTGAGCTTATTAGGCAGGTGGCATAAAGAGGTCACACCAATTGATGTTCTGTAAATTTCAATAGTAAATGTTATCACAACTGAAAGATTATCCTTTTTACTCACTGGTTGAATTAAACTATAATTATTATAGTTTATGGTTTCATTTGTTAATATGTAATTTTGACGCATACTTGTATGTACGCATAGTTTCTATGGTTTGACAATGAATTATCTCACTCTCTTCTCTTCAAAAGTGTAGTACCAAAGCAAAACATTAAGTAAAAGGTACAGTTATGATATACATTATTGAACACAGACAAGACTTCTTGAATTTGGAATTGAAGGCAGTACGTACATCAACATTGTCTGACATTAGTTCAATATCAAAGACTACTACCTACTCGACCACATCTAAGTTTGTATCATGAACAGTAATACTGTTGTTATAGCATTTGATGGTGATGGACAAGTACAAATTATTTTTACATTTTTCATCCTTTCCAAGTTCACCATAATTTAAAAAACTAGTTTACTGCAACCAAAACTACTACAAAATTACAATGATCACAATGAATGATTACAATTGTTGTACACAATGGTTGAAGAGAGATTTTTCGAGTTCAAGATGAAGCTGATATGTCACAGCTAGCTAAAAGAGGTATGGCTCAAGTTCTTCTTCTTTGTATGCTGATAAAAAGAAACTAGAAAATAGACAATATTTTTTCCTAACAGAAAGGTGTTGCAGTGCCAGCCATGTTCCACATTTCACTACAGCAACCCTTTCAATAAAGAGAGGTTATAAATACCGAAACAACAATTAGGGACTAGTATTTATTATTTGAAATATTCTTGCACATACACCTTCTTTCGAACGCAATTTCATTTTCTCATTCAAAGCATTGAGGATTTAATGTTGATGGCTCTCACAGCAAACTAAACAATTCAAATTCTAGTGACTGCCCAATACTACCTAGATAACATATCAGCCAATAATTTCCAATACCATCACACTAGTGGTTCGAGTCGTTCAAATATAACCTGACTACTCTTATTACAACAACTCTTCATTGAAAGGTTTAGAACTATGCATTCCAACTAAATATTTCGGCACTAGGGTACAGAAGTATGTCAGAATTTAGAAACAATGTTATTACAATGATCATATTAGTAGGGTTTGAGGGAAAACAAAATAGACACATTAGGGGATCAGCAATTACTTCTAAAAATACGGAGGTATGTACCAAAAAACACATATAAGTAGCTAAATGATGGCATCATAATATCAATTTAAAGATAAGTGGATTATTGAATGAAAGGGGAAGACCAAGGTGAGTAGATGAAGAAGTATGCTAAGCTGTGAGGTAGGGGCTCCTTTTACTCCCTATTTGTACAGTACAATTTATCAACTAGGCTGTTATATATATCGATTAATGGAAGTTTCCCCCGACGTTGAATTTTCATTGTTTCCCCCTGGAAACTTCATAGTTTGATTGATCTAAAACCGTTTTAAAATTCAATTCATAATATTACCATATCCAATGGAGAAAAATGTGGGGAAATAGTGCTCATTCAGCCAAATTCAGGGTTCAGAGAGGTTTGATTAATTGGCCAAGTGGTTTAGATTTCAACCTTTCACTCTCAGGGGAAAGTTATGAGCTCAAAATCTGCTAAGGTATTCATTTTTTTCCAGCACAGCTGGTTAAAATGGCGAAGTCGGTAGTTGTCCAGTCTTGTTGGACATATCATATCCTTGGCCCTGGTATAAGTAATATTCTCCATAGCAGCAATAATATTCTTATTGTGTCCATGACCGTGATTTTGAAAGTAATTTTTTACTTATCCTATTTTTCTTTGTCTTGCATCATGTGGTTAGAAGTCATCTCAGGTGTTGGTTTCACTCTGTGTCTGTGTTCCAGGTTATGACTGTAATCCATGAAGCCAGTGTTGATGGTATTATATGGTCCCTGGTTATGATAGTAACTGTCCATCACCATAGTTGGGTTCCCTTCTTGTCCCAGGACCATGATTTGATTGAAATTTTTCATCATACCCTCTGTGTGAACTCTTATGTCCACATCTCTGATCATGATAGAGAAATTCTCCATTGCAGCTGCAGCAAGTAGTGCACTGACAATAGCCATAGTAGGAATAAACGTTAGTATTTATTAGCAGAAGAAAATATGTCAGGAACAATATAATACAAGGAACACTATGGCTTCATGGATAACAACTATCGAAACCTGGATTACGGACACAAGAGAGAACAACGTGATGACTCAATGACAAAAAAGAAACGTGAAGACAAATGGGATAAATTTTAAAAAAAGTTTCAAAATCAAGGACACAGACACAGTATGAACACTATTACCGCAATGAGGTATTTTTACGAACACCAGGGTCAAGGTTATGATATTTCCAACAAGACTATGACAACCACTGACCGTGCCATTGTAACCAGCTGTGCTAGTCAAAAATTATAGACGCCTAAGTAGAATCGGAACTCGTAACTTTTTATAATAGAGAAACTAGGGCTAAAGGGCGTTATCATTCGATTGTCGTTGTTTACTTGGTAATAGAGGCCATTTCATCAAACCTCTTCAACCACAAAGTTATCCAGCACATAACATGCTGATCTTGCAGTCACTCCCTACCATTGTTAAGATCCGAAAGCCGAGGATAACTGATATTGGACTCTGGGAAATTTTACATGAAGTGAAACTCCCATAGAAAGGTTTGATCGATGAGCCAAGTAGACGAATGCCATACACCATGACCATACACCTTTTGCCATATGTTCGTACACCTTCCTCCAACACTTGGCTCAATCCATTGGTTTTATTCATTGAATTTATGCTACCTACTTGAATGCTGTTTTGGCAGGTTGGTATAGGGTGGTCAAGCTCCATCCACCTTCACTCAACACTAGCAAAATTATATCTTCATATACTATTCTAAGAAGTAATTCCCTGAATATAATCTAATCATCTCTCAAAATAAACTATCGACAATTCTACAAACTTCAAATGAACTAAAATAATGCAGACTGCCTACCAATCACTATAACATTCTCTATGAAATTAGATTAATATCAATCCTTCAAAGTTTAGGTTTAGGGTTTAAAATGCTGTGTTCAAAATAGTAAAACATGTTTTTAATGAAGTCAAAATAAATGAAACAATAGGTTTTGCAGCTACCCCACTTTTTGGTTTTTTGTGCAGCTTTTTAGGATAATTATATTATAGAAGTGAACTAAGAAAAAATTAATTGGAGTACGTTACTCAGGTCGGACAACTTAGTGTATTGACGTCCCACAATGAGACAATGTGTGATTATTGTGCACAAATTTGGAACAATGAGCTGCTTTTACTGGCTATATTGTGCTAATTCCGTGTATTAGCCTCAACGTTACATTTCACCAATATAGGCTCCTGGGTGATTTCCATTCAAAGACTTTAAACTCCACAATGCAGTTAACTAATAGGGCTAGAAGGTCAGCTTCACTTGACAAATTATTCAATCATTCACAAAATAGTTACATTGAATATTCAACATTGAAAAATACATTTAAAAAATAGCCTTCAACGCTCATAATCACTGAGAAAGCTTTTTTGATTGTACATGGAGCAGGTACATTCAGAATTGGCTATTTTTAGATTATTATTGATGAATATATAACAGAAAATCACTACATTTCTAATCTCTCACCATTGGTATAAGATTTCCACGTTTCTTTCCTATCTGCACCCCTTGACTTTCCCAGTCATTCAACTTTTCTTGATTTTTCCAGATGTGGACAACCTGGACTCAATGAACTTGGCTTAGTAAGAAGACATTTGAACACAGTATGAATGTTGAATACACACATCTACTCACCTCGGAAGAGGGCATTTGAAACACAGTTTCAGTTGTTTGTTTACATTAAAGATTTCATTGTTGAGAGAAAACTTCAGTAAGCAAAGCACAAGTAGGCAGGTGGGCAATACTGTTTTAAAACGAGCATGAGTTGGTCACATTTTTATTACTTATAATTCCAAATTTACTCATACCTCAGATTTGAAGAGGATCTCAAAGCACAAGCTAAATTTGTGTTTGAAGTGCCAACATTTGTATTCCCACAAAACCTATGAATAAAATTATGGCGAAACAAAGTCAGCAAAACGTTTATTGGACCCAGTATTTTTCACATTGGAACATCTCCACTAAACATACAAACAATATTCCTATAATAATTAGATTGACACCAACCATATTTTGAGTCATACACTCATTAAGACATGAATAACCACAGAAAACTAATCAATTGTAGTCAAGGGGTCCTTTAAATATTTCAATTATAATAAAGCACCTGTGGTAATAGAAAGAAAACACAAAGTAGTATAACCATGATGATGGTAGTATTTTAGCCACAACGTTTTCAGTTAGGTTTGAGACATCAAAGAATTCGTTAGTATCTAGAGAAATAATTTTCAAACCTACAGTAAATATGATTGTCGTTTTGTTACGAAGGATAGAATGATTTTAAAATCCCATCATCAGCATCAGTTCAGGTTGAAAGGGCTTCAGAATTCATGAAAGGAACTAGTGTTCACACACGCAAAGGAGAACATTAATTTGGCAGTTAGCATACCATAATTGGATTGCATCACAGGTTACATTAAACAGGTTATGAAGTTTTATCATATTTTTTTAAATTTTTTTGTATTTTTTTATTTGGTTTTTTTTTCTTTCAAATTTAATACCTATACTATTCTTTTAATAAATGCTCCAATGAGCTAATTATTCAGCTACACTACTAGAAAACATATAACTAGTCACAATAATCGATAGAAGACTTGAAGCATCACAAACACAAATCTTGATGATTTTCAGACACAATCAAAGATGCACATTAAAATGGAAAACAATAAGAATGGAAGCTTAGAGGAAAATAAATTGATCAAACTAAGCCTCCTGATGGTAAGAATTGATATGATACAGCCTACAGATGTTGAAATATATCACTATCAGCACCCAGTCATGAACATTCAAGAATTCATGATTGATACTGTGAGATATTTTGCGATATAGTTTGATGTATTGGTTGAAAAAAACTCTTTACCATGATACAGACGATGATGGAGAAAACATGTACTTCTATACATTGAACTATACCGATTATTATACAATTACACATGTAACAATAACATTTTAATAACATTTTAACAATAAATCAATACTTATTACCATGAGTAGGTGAAGTAATAAGTTTCAAAAATCAACAATTTGCTGTTACCAAGCAGGTTAAAATTAATAATAAATAAAACAGAAAATAAACAATTCTTCAATCATTTAAATCAACATATAGTTATTAACAGTATGAAATAACAATATTCTACAATTGAGATTTAGAGAATTAGAAAACGTTAAGAACTTAAAAGTTCAATAAGAACACTCTTTTTACTCTTCCACCAAACTGGCAACAATCTACTAACATGAGATATGTACTGGTGGCATGGTCTCAAAGCCAGTATTGATTAATAATATTATATGGCACTGTTACTACCATTCAGACTAAATTGAATCTTACAAATGAATCCATTAAAAAACGGCTAAAGTTACTCTAATGATCCTGAAAAAAGACTGGGGGAGAGCCAAGCACCTAGTAGCTGAACTTGGCAGCTAGTTGTGAGCTCGAGTCGATTCCCAACATAGCTCCTATGCTTAATTAAACTTTCTTGGACCTATTATATTGCTCCGATCATATATATAGAAAAAAATACTAATGATGAAACCCCCTCAACCTAATCTGGTAAATCAATGCTGAAAACCAACAAAATCATAAACAAGAATAACATCCCCTGTGAATGACATATTATAGGAGATGATGGCATACATACAATTATTCTAGTTCAAAAATAAATAAATAAAGCATTGAACCATTGAAACCTTTCTCTGTATCATCGTGGCGTCAGTTCCTAACCTCTTCATCGCACATCATCCATATTAATTTTGGCTCCAAATATTTTTTCTAGCTGGGATTCATAATCATCTATGTTCCTCTTCATTATTTCCATGCATGGTCCAAGTAGACGCTCAAAAGCTTCGACATCCAGAACTAAAAATGTATGATGGTTTTTCATTAGTGAAATCACTAACAAATGAAGTGGGATTTGTTCTTAGAAAACTTGAGTACCTTAAACAACCTTGATAAACCTTAAATTTCATTAATCTATATTAATAAAATCGTAACTATTTCTGCATGCTGACGGGGTGACAAGAAGAGTTAGTTACACCAAGGTGAGTCTGATTGTGTCTGAAATAATATCCTGGGAACTCCCAGTCCGGCGCTTTTACAATAGTGGTGTTAAGCCGATTTCAAAATATGGGTTTGCTTTTACAACAGTCGCGTTAAGCCGTTTTTGATATGTTTGTGCGCTTTTACATCTTTTTTTTTTGCCCCCATTGGCGCTTTTGCATGTTGCCGTTTTTCTCTGTCTGTATGTCCACTTTTCACAGTTACAGGGGTCATTGGACAATTGATATGAGTGGTGGGAAATGTTTGTGTCAGTCCAAGTTCAAATATAGGCTATTTGAAGTTTTTTAAATTTGAGCCAGAGGGGGTGTTGTAGGGGAGGGGGTGGAACGGGGTATCTTGGACACCATTGAACGAACTGGGGATCTGATTGGGCGAATATGTTTGGATTATTCCAACTTAAATCACAGGCTACTTGAAATTTTTCAAATCTGCCCCATATGGGGTGTTTTAGGGGAGGAGAGGGGGGATGGGGTATCTTTGTCATCACTGAACAAACCAGGGATCTGAGTGGGGGAGTATGTTTAGATTACTCTCACTTGAACCACAAGCTACTTGGAATTTTCCAAATCTGACCCATAGAAGGTGTGTTGGGAGAGTAGGGGGGTTAAATAGGGTTCATGGACGTAGACATCAGTAAATAAACTGGAGACGTGATTGTTGAAATATGTTCGGATTACTTCAACTTGAATCACAAACTAGGTACTTGAAATTTTCAAACCCGACCATGGGTTTGGGGAGGGGTTTGGGGGAGGGGGGGTGGGTGAAATGGGGTTACCTTGGGGGGGGGGGGGGGGGGAGGATGGGGTATCATGGACATCACTGAATACATTCAGGACCTGATTTATTAAATATGTTTGGAATACCCTAACTTGAATCACAAACTACTTGAAATTTTCAAATCTGAATGATAACAGGTATTTTGAGGGATGGGTGGGGGTGGAATGGGGTTATCTTGAACATCACTGAATAAACTGAGGACCTGATTGATAAAATATGTTTGGATATCACTGAAAAAACACAGCCTACTTATAAATTTTCAATTCCAACCCATAGGGGTGTTTTTGTGGGAGGGAGTTTGGAAAGGGGTATCTTTGACATCACTCAACAAACTGGGGATTGGGCAACTAAGTTTAGATTACGTCAACTTCAATCACTGACTATTAAAATTGTTTCTAGCCTCAACCATAGGGAGGTGTTTGTGGTAAGGGAAGAAAACTGGTGATCTGATGTTTGGAGGAATGAAATTGGATTAGTCTGAACTTTCTTTTGGGTAAACTATCAAGAATAATTTTAATCTGAAATATGGGGGGGTGTTTGTGGAGAGGGAGTGTGGGTTGATCTCAGTAGGTTGGTCCTAATTGGTAATTTATAAGTAAGTGCTTTCAAGTAAGGACTTTTTTGAATCAGATCCATAGGGGTGTCTCAAAATGTGATGGGTGAGGGGGCTTGTGTATATTCAAGTCAACTAGTTTTTTTGCGAATATTCAAGTCAACAGCTAGTTTATAGCAAATAATAGCTGGCACGGGTGAACCAGCTAGTACAGGGTGCGGCAGAGAGGACGGATGGTTTTAAAAAATCATAAAATAGTTAATTTTTACTCAAAAACAAATTTATTGATGCAATCAGGTTCGCAAGGAAATAGCATTTGAGACAGTCAAGTGTGAAAAATCACATCAGGCATGTGGTGGCCAAAATTGTTGATGAAGTGCTGGAGGTGTTCTTGGAAGTTCGCGTAGACTCTCTCCAACATAACGCTACGTCGTAATGATCACCAACTTCTTTTTCCCTGAATTATGACGGCGATGTGCTCCAACCCGTCTTGTGTGGTTCCAGCAGGATGGGGTGACTGCCCACACAGCCAGAGCATCAAATGGACGATATTCGCCCTCGCTTCCCTGGTCGCCTTATTTCCAGGTTTAGCAATGTTCATTGGCCTCCTCGGTCCCCAGAATTAATCAATATGCGGTTTTTTCTTATGGGGACACCTCAAGGCTTAGGGTATACGAGAACAAGCCTTCTGGACGAATTGAAGGACGCAATTCGAGTGGAAGTCGCCCAAGTTGAGAGAGTATGTTGGAGATAACAAGAACGCCTCCAGCACTGCATCAACAATTTCGGCCACCACATGCCTGATGTGATTTTTCACACTTGACTGTCTCAAATGCTATTTCCTTGCGAACCTGATTGCATCAATAAATTTGTTTTTGAGTAAAAATTAACTATTTTATGATTTTTTTAAAACCATCCGTCCTCTCTGCCGCACCCTGTATTTGCTAAAAAATTTATAAAAACTGCAAAAATAAGTAAAAATCAAAAATCTTTTTTGAATCGCCGAATTTTATTAAGTATGAGTTTTTTGCCATAAAATTGGTTTTTAACAATTTCTTTCTACTGAAATTGCACAAATTTCAATACGATTCAACATATTATAAATACGATAGATAGTTCAATAAAATTCGCTCATACGATCATGCGGCATGACTGGAACTTAGTAACAGCAGTAATATCAAATGTCAACACAACAATTTTCAAAAGAGCAGTACGGCACTTGATACGTTTATTGCACAAACCCCAACAGTTAATCGATGAGGTAGTAAATAAATTGACCAGTTTACTAATCCATCTAGTGAGTCAAGAAAATTGAGAGAGCCATAATTAACACAAGTAGTTCAAGAGCCAAGTGACTATATATTTCAAGGCGTGCACTAAGATATTGCAAACAATCTCAAACTCTTCTCAATGTATGTTGAAATGTCAAAATTATGTGTGTCAATACTCACATGCTACTTTGACAGGGCCAATAGCATACACAGATGCAGCTCTAGGTCTGTGAGTCACTAGAGCAAGTTCCCCAAAGTAATCTCCTTTCCCAACAGTCTTGATCTAAGGAATTAGTAAAAACAAAATAAACGTTTAATCAACAACGTACAACTAACATTAAGGAGCCAATACTATTTAGAAACTGAAAATCAGACAACCATATGAAACTAAACATTGTTAAACCTATCAACTGGGGGTTATTGGGCATACATTTTTAATTGTGCATTAAGGGTTCATCTTGTTCAGTACCAAAAGAAGTTAAAGATCATAGAGAACTTGAGTCAACTTCACACACTCGAAACATTTTAACTTAATTTTTCAAAGAGACAAAAATATCACAGAACTTCTTCAATGATCACCATCATCATTACTTCCAATCATTACATTTTCAGAACAAATACAGTAAAACAGTAACGGCAATTTTAGTAATATGTATTTGGCTTTGCTAGCTGCACATGAGAACTACCCTTTTTCAAAACTCCAGAAGATTATAGTGATGCACAGCTTTTGCACTGACACAGTGACCTGTTAGCCTATATGTCAACTGCGTATTCTGTGAAGATGAAACAGATCAATAGGCATCCTATTACCGGCCCAGCTGGCAGTTATTCCTGCATTGAGTGATTTCTACCTCACAGCTGAATTTTGAGTGTCAAGTAGGCGTAGGACTCCTACTCACAAAAATATGACTTTTGGGTTGTTTTTCTTCTTCATTTCAGATCATCACTTTTCATTTTCAGTCTTCATAAATTTCACGTCATGAAACACTCTCCAATTGACACCTTTTGATTCATCAAATGGGGACTACTACTGGGTATATACAAGTATAGCGTCATCAGAAAATTCGTGAAAAGCTTAAAAATATTTTTGCCACTTTACGCTCAGTTATAAACTAGTTTCACCAACACAACAAAGACAACACAAGATACTTACAGGAACTTCTTTGTTGTTATCACCAAGCATTGATATTTGTACTTGACCATTTTCAACAAAGTACATGCCATCAGCCGCGTCATATTGTCTTATTATGCATTCACCATCCTGGTAACTTTTAGGTACTAGGGCATCAGCCAGATTCATTCTTTCATATGGCTGTAACAAAAAGTACGTAGTAGTAAAAAAGTGTGTACAAAGGAATATACCATATGAGCAGGAAGTCATATTTACTGTCCTTGACTCGAGGATGTTGGAACTCGATTGTCAACCAACAAGAACAAATGGTCGAAAATATAAAATTATAATGGACTGAGAAGAATGTCATGGCTAAAGAGCCTTGAATGGTGGGCGTAAGAAAAAAGGCAGACAGTTATTGTAAAACCCATTTTTTCATAAATTGATTTCTTGATTTCGAGTTGTCTTTGATTCATGAAACAGTAATAAATTGTTAACATGAGTTATTTCATTTAATTTTTTCAATTTTTCCAACACCCTGAAGGGCAACGTTTAGCAACTTTTTTTCCCCTGGAATTACCTCAATGCATACGTTATGAATCAGAGGAATATATTCTCAATGGCACACTATTGATGCTCTCACAAGCTTTTTAGAAAAAATAAATTCCGCAATGTTGACTATTAGAAACAATATACGTAGATACCCTTCGTAACTATCTAATTTTACTGAAACAGATTAATGAATAAAATAGTTGCTGTCAAAGCCAAATACAAAGAAGCAGTCAAGAATGAATGCTTACCTCCTTGTGGTCAATTGGCTAAATGAAACTATGCAAAGCACAATGCAGAAACTGCGTAGTGTGACACTACGATCAAGGGGAAACCTTCGTTAATCATTAATGACATATAGACAGAACTTCCACATCTACAAGTACAGTGGTCCCTGCTTAATGTATACACATGTGTGCCAAGCCAAACTGACAACATTAAGCAGGTGATAACAACAGGTGGGGAAAATAATTTTATGTATGTATCTTTATAAACAACGTAATTTAATTACCAAACAGGTAGACATCAGCTCATGAGACACACCCTTGTTACGCTCCAGGAAAATAACTCTCACAGTCGAAGAGGTTTGGTCACCCTGGGCCTCATAGCTCTGATCGTTAGAGTGTCGCAACTCCGGGAAAATAATTTCTCGTAGTTGTGACGACGCGAGTTCGAACTCCTGTCGAGGTATCAAATATTTTTGGGCCGTTACAGTGGCACAGTCGAAATAGGACCCAAAATCATACGAAACAATAATTAATTAAATCCCTCTCGAGCCAAAAGACTGTAAACATCACATTTCCTGTTGTTATGCCTTTCATTTCCTCACTCACTTGAGTCAAAACACAGCGTGACAATGACCTCACTCGACTGCTGAAGCGAGCATCTGCTATTTACACTTCGTCATTCGTCCTACCCCAAACCAGCCGAGACGGCTGGTATTTGACTCCGGGGAAACTCTAGGAAAATAACTCTCACAGTCGAAGAGGTTTGGTCACCCTGGGCCTCATAGCTCTGATCGTTTGAGTGTCGCAACTTCGGGAAATTAATAATAATTTCTCATAGTTGTGACGACGCGAGTTCGAACTCCTGTCGAGGTATCAAATATATTTGGGCCGTTACACCCTCATTAAGGTTTAGGAAATAAAATTTTCAATCTGGCTAGCTTCAAAGGTTTATTAATTTAGCGCCTTGATAAACTACTCGTACGAGAAGTGCTTGTCAAACTCATCAGTACGGCTTATTACTCCCTTACTCGGAAGGACTAGAGCAGCCATCTTTTTTTTTTTTTTTTTAGTAGAGAGTACTTCTGGCTCTGGTTCCAAGTCAACCAGAGCCAAGTACCAAAACCAAAGCAAAACCGATAACATTACGACAAACTCCGATATCAATAAATGGGGAAATTCCTGTGTATTTACATACATTCGTTCTGTTCTAGCAATTTTTATAACAATATCGGGTAATAACTTGTAACCGTCATCACATTAAGCGCTGATCACTGTATTAGCAAACCATCACTCTGACTATATATCTGAGTCATTGTGAGTCTATATGAGTTATTTAAAATTAAATGGGTACATGAACATTAGGTTGCTCAAACCAATAGATGTAGGCTTGGAAGCTGTAATTCTGTATTCATGAATATAATCCATAGGGTCAAAAAGCAAACAAGAAGCAGTGTAGATTACCTGAAGTGCTTTCAGCATAGGAACACAATCAATCAGAGTCTCGTACATTTTCCTTTTCTTGAATGCACTCTTTAACACAATTCTACGGAAAGTTTGACGATCCATCGCCCAAAGAGATCCTGGTGAACCCGCAACAATGGTAGCAGCTCGAGGCATGTTATACAGAAGTGCCAACTCTCCAAAACTACCACTACCATGATAGGTGTGAATCAACTTGTCAGCTCCGTCCACCTTAATGTAAGCTTCAAATGTGCCACTAGAAGTACAAAGCGATAAGTTTTATCAACGTTGGAAATAGGAAAATTAAGTGTATTCTAAGGAATCGGAAGTAAATTGCAAATAACAGTGCACAAGAAGGGTAAACCCCATTGAAAAATGAAATACGTAAGAAACCTAAAAAATACAGGGAACTACTAGCTGAGCACAGTAATTTCAATTTTTTTTTCTTCTTTATGTTAAAACAAATTTATAGTTTCTATCGCAACACTAATAATGGGCACTTGTGAGGACAAAATTCCCTGTTAGTACCTAGCTTAATTCTAAATTTCTGAGGTGAGAAAACACTAAACATTAAAAAAAATGAGGTAAGTAATTTCTGAGTGGAAAAAAGTTGAGTTAATAAGTCAGAAATTCAGAAAAGCTTAGCGCTTGGTTTCGGTCAGAAATTCGAGAGTTCCTAAAGCGATAGGAAGATAGAGATATAGCGCCTTATCTCCAATAAGACAGATTTATCCACCCTATACATAAGACGCCTTATTCTGAACCTACCTATCTCATCTCTTCCTCCTTATCTCAAAGCAACCTTACATACCAATAACAGTGATATTCATTTCTTGTTGGTATTCATGATTCATGAAAATTATATTCATTTTCTTGTTCATAAATTTTTAAAATCTGCCGTTGCAAAACCTTTTCGTGAATAAGAAAAGGACTATGAAATTTATAAATGCAGGGAACTAAACACACAGGATAGGTGGGAGAATCCTCCTGGTGGTTTAGCGTTACTTGAAGATAAGTAGCGTCACTTCAAGATAAAACACCAATTCGACCCTCTTGACTTTATACGGTGTGGGTCGCCCCTGATGATAAAATCACCAAGCACCTGATCCCCATTGACATCATTTAGGGACTCTCTATTATCATATCACTGGATTTCTCACCAACAACGTTCTGATAAAGATATGACCTTGAAATCTGAATCATTCTAAAGTATGCAGAGCTTTCTTGCTAGATGATTGACCATCATCAGAGGATTTAAGTGTACATCACAAGTAACACAAGCAATAAGTATCACAACAAGTATCACGCAAAGGTACAGTTGAATTGTGTATAGCATAATTGGTGGCAGCAAGACGAAGCTGTGTTGCATTAAATGACCTAACACTGTGGACAATGTGGTGCATTACTATAGTAGGGATGTTTAGTAGCTGCAGTGAGAAACTCGGCTACCTGCCCCCTCCGGAGACTGACACTTCCCCTCACGGGCATGAGTAATGTCCCAACCTCTCTCTAATTCCCTGTCAAAACAATTAATTTTTGCAATGCGGTCAACAACCCATCAAAATATAATTTTATTAGGCAGAGGAGTTTTAAATAAAGCAACATAAAAGTATAAATTTCAGCGATTATTACAAACATTTATAATGGAAAAAAATGCAGTGTTCTGCGTCCAATAACTATATATGACTGTACATTATCTTATCACAGTAATAAATAATTTGACTATAACGTTTTATTGCCTCTACGTAATTCACTCTTCATTTTTGGAATTCTCATCACTTTCGACAGGATTTATGTCCACTATAAACCTTTCAGTTTCAAGTACAACCTCCCTCTTCCAGAAGTTTCTCAGCACTTGCAACACATTTATTTCAGTCCTCTTAGGTAACATTTTGAGGTGCATTAATAATCGAATGTTTCACAAACAGACACTCTTGCTTCGGCACAGACACTCTGAACAGTCCACACACTGTAACCAACAGCCTGAGCCGTACATTCTTCGGTCTTCAATAACGTTATTTCTTGGGGTTCCAATTGGCTCAACTTTTTTAGATTTAGGTACTCATTATACACAATGTTCTTAGTACTACTCCATAAATTTCAGTATTGAACAATTGCTAGTGACATTGTTCTACAGAAATAATGACTAGAAACCCAGGTTTTTTGGCAACACGAATGTACAGTACTCCCTCGTTAACACCAAAACTTACCCACATAAAAATTCGTTCAAGCCGATTCTGTTAACACAAATTCGTGAAGAATGCATCTAACACGAACTAATTTGGGTTAAAGGAATAGGGCAATCCAATACATATTTAATCCAAAATTCAATAAACGGCAACACTTTAACTTACATCTTACAAAAATGGAACAGAGTAAATGTTGTGTTGTTGTGTCTTGTAGGAGTGTTTGGTTTGAAATACGCTGTAATTTTATATGTCCATGCTACTCATACAATATGTGAGGAAGCTATACTGCCCACCCAACTAGGCAGACTTTTTTAAAATTATTGTCGAGAGATTTGACTTGGGGATACAAAAATTGCCTGCAATTTCCGTTTTTGACAGTTTTTTCAACTTTACTCAACGTGATCTGTTTCAATTTCAAATCTATCGACAGTTGTTTTCTTTTCAAACTCAGCGTCAGTACACATGGCCCAAGAATGGAACAACGACTCACAACAGAACCCGAACGCTAACACTTGAAACTGACCTTTACATAAACCTAAGAACTGAGAAAGAGAGATACACCGTACATCGTACATGTTAACCAATGTCATAGACTCAGGGGGCCCAATATTTTGTTCGAGTTTCGTGTCAACCGAGTTTGTATTAACGAGGGAGTACTGTACAAAGATTCAAATCACAACAGATCCAACCTCTCCACCCAGTGGTAGGTTTGACAGAGGGGAAGTGACGGGCCAGCAGGAAGGGGTGCAATGAGGGGTGACGTTGTGACAAGAGACACGCCTCTCACCGGCAGCTACTTAACTCCCTACTATAGACACAACATAGCACAGAAGCTTTGGAATGGTTAATGGGCTGTGAATACATTTTATCTCATTCAGAAACACAAAAGTTATTGCAGAACTAAATTTACCATGTTGCGTTAAAAGTTGTAAGTACATTGATCTTATTATTTCATGGTCTGTAAACCTATGGATAGTGCATGGGGGAGGGGAGAGGCAAACTTACCATGATCCTTTACATTCAAAGCGTAAAACCGTAGTAGGGTGGTTAAAATAAAGGTTCTCAAATTCCGTCACTCTTCTGCACCCAGCATTGTACATATGAACAAAGGGTGATGCTAAATTTTCAGCCAATTTTGTTGCGATTTAAAGGTCTCCTAAGCGCGTTTTTTTTTAAATAGAATAAACTTTTTTTACCCCCCCCCCCCCCCCAAATAAACAATAATAATCAGACATCAGAAAATTAATTTTCAACCTGCTTTCTCAGTTGTTGACTCTCAGCTTTTTGATGGAGTAAAAAGTTTACCCCGATAATGTAGCCTACCCCTCAAAATTGAGGAAAAATGGCCAAAAATCTCTGTTCTTTCGGAATTTCATGGTAAATCTCTAATGGAATAGGTTAAAAATTCGTCAATGATTAATTCCAAACATGTTACATCACTATTAACGTAAAGTTTCGTGTCGTTGTTGGGTCGTTTGTTAGTCATTATAGCGTGGCCCAGCCTCAATTCACAACTTTGCCCACTGTGGTAACTACATTCAAGACAGCACAGCTTCTTTTTGTTGCCACCAATGAGCGTTACCCATGGGTGCAAAAAAGGTTATTCAACTATTTTTAAATGGAAGAAGATTCCATCCTAACAAATTTGGCATCAACCACACTCTCCTACGATGAGTAGTTTTGGTTGTATGATTTTTTCATAGTTTCGCACACTAGTGACGTCAAAGCGCCCCTTCCACCGGGACGGGACCCCCCTGCCTCTCAGTGTGACGTCACGCATCCAAACTTTGAAAAATTATAGAAAGAAAACTACACAACGTAGGAGAGAATTTCTTAGAAAGGAATCTACTTACATCTAAAAATATAAAATGAATACTTGGGTAACGCTCATTATACTGTTCATAATTCAACTACTCAAAGATAGTAACTTACTTTGTACACATCTTTTTTTTTTCTTTTCTTGTTTTTACATCCCCCGATTGATTACCACAGTACAGCCCTGTATATTACTTATGGGAACATTTGGAATTTATGGTCACATCATTATCAGAATTTTGTTAGTTACAACCCCGATGATATGATATTTCTGCCATCATGGGGGGCCAAATCCAATCACATCGTCCAGATCACTCAGAAATTTACATACCAACCTAAAAATTTTCCATGTCTACTGTTTTCTCACTTCAGGTATTTAGAATTCAGTTACCAACAACTAATATTGTCCATGCAAGTCCATTTTCAAGGACTTTTCTTCGTTTTGACTCGTCTTTAAAATAACTAATTAGCAAAGTTCAACTTCTGAAATACTGCAATGCTCAAATTTAAATTTCAAGTATACAATTGAAATGCCCACAACATTAGTTTTCATTGTTTAAAAGTACACAAAAAGTCTGCGGTGTATACAGAAAACATTCCTGAACGAACTATTCCCCCAATAAAACTAAAAAATCCTAATTTAAATTTCAAAACAAATTGACAAAATTAATTTTTAATATCCAGATACAACATGAAACAGGGAGGCGAACTATGAGGCTTCAGAGAGAATCTGAGAAGTTCTTGGTTCAATGCTAAGGAAGAAACTGGACCCAGAAAAAGAGGGGTTGGGAGGGGAGGCGGAGGATGGAGCCTCTTGCCTATTCTCAATGATTAGGAGGAAAGAATTTATTTGTCGGTTACTTTTTGTTTCTTATTTTGTAAATTGATATTGCTTATTTTGATTACTATTCGTTATAATGACTTCATATAATTAAGCCGTTTGTATTGGAGTGCCTCAAGAGAGGTTGCAGTTTATAGCTTTGTAGAACAAATCACAAAAAGAAGACAATTCAGATGCAACAGGGTTTAGCTGTTGTGGCATATTATTTGACTTAAAAACCTCATACATCAAAAACACCCAATTATTTAATATACCTTCACTTGGCCAACAAAAAATACACTACTGGTGGTTCATATACACTATGCCAACGTAAACCGAAGCAGAACCATTTGAATTGAGGGAATGTTGAAACAATAATGAATAGCTACCTATCAATCACATAGAAGTTGTCTCCATCATCTCCCTGCTTGATGATAGTATCTCCTTTCAACACTTTTTTCTCGAACATGGCATTTAAAACTTCATTAGTTTGTTCCTGAAACATTTCAACAACTTCATTAAAGCACCAAAATGATACAATGCAATAATTGCACTGGATGAGGTGAATTTCGTGTATAGATTCAACAGAGTCTGCAGGCGGGGGATCTGTACAAAAATTTGATTATTTACATGAATCTCACAGCTGGGAGAAAAAAGGCTGTTAAACTCAGGATAATAAATTAACTAACGAGCAAAAAGTAGCAGAACACCAGCTGATAACTTGTTACAACACGTGAAAATATTTTCTGATTTTCAGAATTTTTTCAGATGAAAAACTCTTGATGAAAAATGAAACCAAACTATCTGAAACAATGAAAACTTAGTATTAAGGCTTTTAAAACGTTGGTTTTTTTCCCCAAGAGGCATTCGGCATGCTTATCGCATGGCATGAAGGACCTCACGGCTGATTGACCATATTCCTTATTTCACAGCTAAACTCAAAGTAATCCACTATTTTAAATTTGGGATTGACAATTTCCAACAGCGCTTTAAGGATAGCGTTGGCGTTGAAATTGAAGTGTCGGCGACGGCGTTTTAAAAAAAGGTTTTGGATTCATCCTATTATCTCACAGAGGGAAAGCAAGGGGCAATTTCATAAAATTCATGTAGATCTCATCCAATACCCTGCCAAGTTTCTATTTTTTCTATTTCTAAGTTTCTATTTTTTCTAGTTTCTAATTTTCTATTTCTAAAATTAATTTGTCGCAATCGACAGAAAACTCACTCAACTCAACATCACTAGAACACAACATGACATGATGTCACTCGGACTAGGACTAGAACGCAAGTGGGAAAAAGTCGCGCGACTGACGAGCCAGTGCGTGCAAGGTCATTCACTTCTGTGGTTCACATTTTCTGCAGCTGGCAGTCGCGTCGCCCAAAAAATGTAGCATGCTGCGATTTTTTAGTAGCCGCGACTTTTTAGTCGCAAGTGCGTGTTCTCTATTAACTTTTGTGTGTTTCATTTCTGCGACTTTTAATCGCTGCGACTGAAAATCGCATGTGCGTGGGGGCCCTAAGGAAAAAGTTCCAGTCATGCAGCATGATTGTATGAGCGAATCTTCTTGAAATATCTGTAGTATTGTGATATGTTAAATTGTATTGAAATTGGAGCAATTTCAGTAGAAAAACATTTTTTTAAAACCAATTTTATAGCAAAAATCTCATACTAAATAAAATTCGGCAATTCAAAAGAGATGTTGGAATTTTTGCAGGTTTTATGGATTGTTTAGCAAATAATAATGAAATTTAAGTTCGTTTTTCAGCATAATTTTGAGCAAAATTTTTTAAATATCCTAGAGTAAGTTAATTGTTGACAATTTAGTTTTGACTAAAATTCTGCTAAAAATTATAGATTCAACAATTTTTGGCCGTTTTTAGCCATTTTTAAGAACATTTCTCGAAATTTGACCAATTTGAAGTGCTCAAAAATTGTTGGCCAACAAACTCATCCTTTCGTTTGTAATGCTTGATTATTTGGCGCGAGAACGGGATTTTTATCTCAATCTTAAGGAGAGTTATCGTCTGGAATGACGCATATATATCCATATGAGAAAGCGAAAACTTCAGGAATCGTTTTAGAATGCCTCAAAATGGATTTCAATGAAGACATTTTTCAAAAATGTTGATTTTAAAATTTTCCGAGCCATTGCAATAGCTTCATTTTTTACGAAAATTCGCCAAAAGGCCCTCCAGCATGGAACAGCATTTTTGGTTTTTATTTCCAATATTAAACCTAGCTAATCGACCGAGATAACTATTTTTAAACCCCCTCCCCCCATACAATACGCCGAGAATCAGATCTGGTGTGAAAAAAGTTAAAATCGCCATATAAACTATGACAATCATAACAGTGTATATAATTCCAATGGAATTCTCACTTCACGAAAGAAGGAGTATCTAATACAAAAGTAATTAACTTTTGAATAATGATTTAAAGCCTTGTATGACTACTTTTCTGAGAATTTTTCTACATAAAAAGTTTTAAACGTCAAATGCATGGCAAAGAAAGCGTTCTCTATATAACAACATGCTACAATTATCTATGAATTTTTTGGAGTTCTTCCCTCTATTTTAGCAAACTTCTTTCCAGTTTTTGAGTATTACAATTTGTTGAACAGTGTCGTGCACAACAATGTCTAACATACTAACGTAATGGTAGACAATGTTTTTCTTTAAAATATTGTTCTGGGGATTTCGCTTCATTATTGTTACAGGGTTACTAGAGGGAAAACCAAATCGAATTCCCTGACACTAGATTTCGAACAGCAGTTTAAGAAAGAAATTAAATAACTAATAGAATTACCTAACATTGTTCCATACAAATGTATCGTGCCCAACATTATAAAACAGAGTTGCCATGAAGTGGTGAGAGAAAGTGACCATGTACCGAATGGAGGGGAAAATCTCTGTTGTCGGACACAACATAGTAGGAGAAAAGATTCACTGATTTTGACCGTTTTTTACCGAAATTCCCTGTAAATTACACTCTATTTTACAATTTTTGGAATTCGTAACATTTTTGTGCACAAAAAGTGCTAACCTTAAAACTCATCCTATTTCTGCACCATGATGAAAACTTGCCCATTTTAAATAAAAACATACACATTACACCTTTATAATAACGTATTGAACAATTTTGTATTTCAAATAAGGAAGTTCCAAATTTGATTTCTGTGGAGAAACATTCCAAAATCAGTCACTCCTATAATGTGCGTATTATATAGAATAGAATGTAACAACATAATACACATGACAGAAGACAATTCTATAACAACAAAATTCGTCTTACCGGGTCCAGTGATCTGAATAAAAGTATGTTGCGAACATTTTCAGCCAGCTTCTGTCGCTGTTCATCTGACTTTGGATAAATTGGAGGCTGAAAAACCAAAACAACGCATACAGTACACGTAACACAGATGGATTTAATGATAATTGTTTTCGAAAGATGGCAGCAACTATAGAGTGAAATTTGTACAACACCTCATTTAAAGAGGACGCTAAAGTTTGTTCAGTGTTTGTGGATTTCAACTCAGTACGTCAATAGAATAAAGGAATTATTGATTTTGATAGGATGTTCAAAAATAATCCCTTTATTAAGCAGAATTTTGAAAATCAGAGGTAATGTAGCCCTACATAACTCTATAACCATCCGCAAAATGACTTCGAAAATTCGAAAATATCCTGCTAAAGTGATCAGAAACGTAATTTTAGATGTTAATTAATGATCTATCAGAGGCTTGTTTGGATATAGAAACGAGCTGCATTTTCGTGAAAATAACTAGTTTGCAATTTTTGTAGAATATATTCCATTTCCTTCATTTGTACATGAACAGCACATTAATAATCAATAATAATAATTATTATTAATAAAATATGAACACAGGCGTAACAGACACAAAAGACTTTAATTTGGAGAGATTGATCTAACTCCAACGGAGAATATTGTCCATGGAAATAAACAATCGAAATCCTTGGAGCCTGTAAGATCCCAAGAAAATCAACAAATCATGGAAACAACAAATTTCGAATGGGAAAATGAATTAGGAATAGAAAGTGTGAAGCCGGAAACAAGGAGGGGCTCTGACATGCAGGAAACCTCGGAAATACCGGAGACAACGCAAACATTGAGACGGTCGGAAAGAATCGCAAAACGTAAAACCAATACCTGTTGTGAAACAGAAATAAAACCAGTCGTAGAACAGCAGCAACTTGGAGAAATCAAAGTGAGCGAAGCAATTTTTGGACCGAACTCGGAAGAATGGTATGAAGCCATTGAAAATTAATATCGTGCTCTATTAAAAAATGGAGTTTGGGATCTGATTGATAAACCGAACAATAGAGAGACAGTTGGAAATCGGCTCATACTTACAAACAAGTACAAGAAGGATGGGACACTAGAACGGAGGAAAGCACGTCTAGTAGCAAAAGGTTACACGCAAAGACCTGGAATTGACTTCCAAGAAACCTTCAATCCAGTTATACGCATGAGCTCAATCAGAACAATTATGGTGATAGCTGCGATAAAAGGGTTAAAATTACATCAAATGGACGTCACAACTGCTTATCTGAATGGAGAAATGGAAGATAACATCGTGATGGAAATTCCAGTTATATACGAAGAAGTTCTGAAAAGAATGAGCAAGAAAACTGAAAAGGGAAGTGAAATCCAGAAGAAAATCAATGAACACCTGAAACTATTGTCGACGAAGGAGGGGAAAAAAGTATGCTACATACGCAAAGCGCTTTATGGTCTGAAACAATCAGGGCGCTTGTGGTATTTCAAATTAGATGAAACCCTAAAGGCAATTGGGTTACAGCCATCCACAGCGGATCCATGCGTTTACACTGGAGAGATGGAAAATAAGTCAGTGATAATAGGCGTCTATGTTGATGATTTAATTCTGGCTACGAAATCTATTGAAGTGATGAACGCATTGAAGAATAAATTGAAGGAAAATTTTGGAATGAAGGATTTAGGCGCAATCCATTATTGTCTTGGAATAGAGATATCACATTCCCAGAAGGAGGGGGAGATACGAATGTCACAGAAAAAATATATTATTGAAGTTCTGAGAAGGTTCAACATGGAGGATTCTAAGCCAATAACAACTCCAGCAGAAGTAAATCTAAAATTGAAGAAACCTGAAACACAGAACATTGAAGACATAAGAAAGTACCCATACCAAAATGTAATCGGGCGCCTGAACTATATCGCTACAAGCACAAGACCTGATATCTCACATACAATTAGCATGCTAAGTCAGTTCAATTCCAACTATGCCAAGGAACACTGGGAAGCTGCGAAGCGGATTCTTCGATACTTGAAGGGAACCGAAAATTTCGCATTGACATTCAAGAAGACCGGAGAGTCATGTGTTCAAGGGTACGTTGTTGTAAGGGGCTCATGTGTTGAAGATCGGCGGTCGTACACTGGATACGTGTTCACACTCGCGGGAGCAGCTATTAGCTGGGAATCTCGAAAACAGAGAACGGTGGCACTATCCAGCACGGAAGCTGAATACATGGCGATGACAGAGGCAGCTAAGGAAGCCATATGCATCGGACGTTTGCTTGGTGAACTGAAACACGGACAGGAAGGACCGATTACGCTTCACAGTGACAACAACGGAGCAAAGGAAATAGCCAAAAACCCGGTACACCATGTTAGGACGAAGCATATTGACATCCGTCATCATTTCGTCAGAGAAGCAATAGCGAATGACAGGATCAAGCTCAAATACCTACGGACTGAGGAGATGGTTGCCGATGTCTTAACAAAACCGCTGCCAGGTCACAGGCACCAGATGATGAGGACAAGCTTAGGATTGCAACCCCAAGCTTGAGGGGGAGTATTGGAGAACGAGCTACTCCACGAGGAACCTAAGAAGTTAACAGGTGTGAACCTGTCAACAGGTGATCTCGTGGAGTAGCTCGTTCTCCAATAATAATGTAAATCGATGTGATGAATGATCAGTTTTCTCTTCAATGGCCCTCAAATGGTTCAAATCTATCCTGCTTGTTGCTGCCATTTTGGGAGCAATCACAGAGCACCAACGGTAACTGAAATCGCCTATGGGAGTTGACCAGGAAGAAAAGCTACTACTGACAGACTTGGAATATAGTAGAGATGGCCCAATCTCCTCAAGGACAAGGCACCTCAGTTGCTCTTCAACTACTCATCCCAACCCAGGACAGAGAGAGAGAACTGTGGTGTAACATGGATTGCTTATAAGACGCTCCAATTGAAACAGGTCTACAATTTTTCATTATTTTTAGAATGGGGAAAATGCTTCAGTTCAAAATCGTCCTTTTCAACATTATACAGGGATACAATACTCTAATTATTAACACTTTTCAAAATATCGAATTCCACCATACAGGGTGTCTACAGTAATCATAGGACAAACCCAGGGAATCGATTCTACAGCTAATTCCTGATCGGAAGTCCTCCTAGAGATATTCTTTAAACCTTTTAAATCTTTGTTTACGAGTTATTCAATTTTCAAGATTTTTTTTCCTGTTTTGTACCATATGACATTAAAATGGCCTTAACGTCCCTTTGAATCACTGTAAACTAAAACTAGAAAGACCGTTGAATTTCCTTTAACGCTGATATAAAATGAAGTTTTTTAGTTGGTTTAATTGGTTAAAAAAACCCGTAGTTCGAAATTATAAAAAACAAAAATCAAAGTTTTTTCTAACGATTTTCTACTTCCAGTATGGAGGTTTTTCAGCAGGCGCTCTACGGGAAAACTTCTTCTAACTCTCAGCATTTGAACGGTCTAGTTAATTGTACTTTTACTTTGCTAAGTTGGGGAGGAAAGTATGTTTATTTGTTGAAAAAACTTTTTTTTTTTTTCTTTCAAAGAAATTGACGGTTTTGTGAAAAATTGCCCTCCAAGATTATTAAAAAATTACTCACGAATTTTCAGTTCATTCGTTAGGCTCAATTTTATGTGTTTTAAGGATGAAAATAGTTGGTTAAAGTGTAAAACTCTGTTATCACAGAGTTGGGGGGGATCTGCAAGTGATACCATTCGATACAGCGTGAAAAAATACGTAGAAAACGGCTTCAAACTCGAATTTTCTTAGAGGGTAATTTTTCACGGAAACCCTTGATTTCATTGGAGGAAAAAAAAACATGTTTTTCAACATACAAACATACTTTTCTCTCCCAATCAGCGAAGTATAAGTGACTAGACCATTCAAAAGCTCACAGTTAGCGGAAGTTTTTCTAGAGAGCGCCTTCCAAAAAACCCCCATAATGGAAGCAGAAAATCGGTAAAGAAAACGTCGATTTTAAATGTTATTTTCTGAATTTGTACTTTGGCCTTTTTGAACATCTAAAACAAACTTAAAAAAAAAAATTATTTTATATCAAGGTTATAGGAAATTTACCTAACGGTCTTTCGAACGGTATTCTTAGTTTTGAGTTTACAGTGATTCTGAAGGGGGAAAAATTCTTTAAAAAGGTTCCAGTCATGCAGCATGATCGTATGAGCGAATTTTCTTAAATTACCTATAGTACTATAATATGTTAAATTGTATTGAAATTTGAGCGATTTTAGTAGAAAGAAATTGCTAAAAACCAATTCGATGGCAAAAAAATTTCTGCCAAGTTGGGTGGGCAGTATAGCTACATCACATATTGTAACATGGATGTATTATAGAATTAGTTTAAGAACAAAGTCCCAGTCGAAATGATCGAATTCAAAATGTAGCAATACCTAATTCATGTGTATACCATGCTAGAATGCAAATTAGGGCTATAATTCGTGTTTGCATATGCGGAAATTTCCTGAAGAGTAACCCACACAATAATTGAAAATTTAATCAAAATCGATTCATTATTCTCAGTGTCATTCAATATAGGTTTTTTGCATGCGCAACAGTTACCTATTATTCAAGCGAAAGCGAAAAATACAATCGGCATCACCCTGGACCCAACAACCTCTTGAGTTTGAACGAAATCGGACCAGCAGATGATAATAAATCGACGTTATAGGAAATTAACGTTTGCGCATGCGCACAGACTACTAATAATTCAACGGCAATGAAATGTATAGGTACTGTCTAGGAGCTAACCCGAAAAATCCCTGAAAATTTCATCAAAATCGATCCATTAGACTCGGAGTTTTGCTCGTGTCAATCGATATTAGTTTCACGCATGCGCAGAGGTTATTAGTCCAACAATCGCGATATTTATAGGGCATTTCGCTAGAACATATACCCAACTACCTACCAAGTTTGAACGAAATCGGACCAATAGATGAGAAATCGAAGTTATGAGAAATCCGTGTTTGCGCTTGCGCACAGGCTACTGTTGATTCGACGGCATTGAAAATTATCGGGGACCGTCTAGAAGCTAACCCGTACACACATTTTAACACAGATTTTAAAAAATGACGAATATCATGTTCGTTTAGTTCTCATGAAAAACAGATACTTCATTTCAACATATGATAAGAAATTATTAAAATACTAACAGCAGCTGCATCATCATCATCTTCTTCAGGATCATATGCTTCTGCGAAAACCGATTTCCTTCTGCAATTGTACTTAGGGGGTAAATCATCTGAAATGAAAATAACACACACCTATAAACTATGCCTATAAACACAAATATAAATTAGGGGCTCAAACAAATGGAAATTGTAATTGAAATGATTATTGAGTGAAATAATAATTTGTGTCCCGTAGTAAGAAGAGTATGAAAAAAGTTCCAGTCATGCAACATGATCGTATGAGTGAATTTTCGTAAATTATTGTATCATAATATGCTACATAGTCTTGAAATTTAAGCACTTTGAGAGCAAAGAAATTGTTAACTACCAATTTTATGGCAACAAATTAGTTCTAAATAATATTTTGCGAGACTAAGAAGATTCTGGATTTTTTAAAGATGTTTTGGTAGTTTTTGTCAATTTTAGCAAATATTAATGCAAAGTACATTTTTCAGCACAATTTTGTGCATACGTTTTTTAATGGTCTATGTTATCGTTATAAACTATTTTTTTACTAAAATTATGTTCAAAATTGTAGATTTAACCATTTTTAGCTGTTTTTAGTAATTTTTTCCAACTTTTTTTGGAATTTGACCAATTTAATGTGTTCAGAAAGTAAAAAAGGCCAACGTACTCATCTTTTTAATTGGAAAACTTGCTTTTTTTGCGCAAGAACGGCATTTTTATCTCAATCCTAAGGAGAGTTATCGTCTGGAATTATATATGTATATATATATATATATTCAGGATTGTTGAATGACCAGTCTAGTCTTGAGTTTTATGTTCTTTATTGCGACGTTTCTATCCAGGATCTGGGTCCTATTCATGTACTGGAACTTCAAAGTGCTGGAATGACTTATTTTCATATACGGAATATATTAATCAACACAAGTTGTTGGTGAAGCCAGTCTTACATACAATATGGTTGGGAAAAACAAGGAAAAAACCACATTGTTCCTTATTCCTTTACATAGGAACTTAGTCTAGTCGAGTTGTACTTTGAGGCTTGCCTTACGCAATCTTTTAATGATTCCCTACAGACGGTGAATATGTTCCTGTAAGGAGGTAATGTAGACGATAATATTATCAAGGGGCACACAGCAGTACTCGTTATTGACACCTCGCGAAACACTGTCCATTAATCTTTGGAACGACCTAGGCGAGTTAATAAGACCAAAGATTAAATTCGAGGTGGAAAGTGGGTGTACTGAATGCCGTTTTCGGTATGCTTTTAGGGCTCATTTCTATTTGGTGGAAACCGGATTTGAGATCAATCACGCTGAAATATTGGCATCTGCCTAACTTGTCTAGAAGTTCCGAAATTTGGGGTAATGGGTACCTATCTTCGATCGTTTTTTCATTTAATTGTCTGTAGTCTATTACAATTCTAAATTTGGGTTTTTCGCTAGCGTTGGATTTTTCGGGTCCAAGTTGGGGCATTCCAAGGACTTTGGTAATGTTTCAAAATTCCTTATTTAAGCATTTAATATATTTGCAGATCGACTTCTCGATAAATTTTGGGAAAGTGGTAATTTCTGGCATGCACTGGGGGTCGGTTGTTCTTATAACATGTTTGGTATTGTTTCTGAAAGAGAGGGATTCGTTGTCTGGTGTAATATGTCTGAGTATTTATTGACCAAATCGGTGATTAGTACTTTTTCTTCCTCGTTCATGTGATTTATGCGTAATTTTGAAATATCAAAGGCGAATTTCTTGTTTCTGTTGAAAATGTTGTTCGGCGGTTCTGTACTGGGAGGTTCGTCAATAGTATCTACATGTATTGGGGAAATTCGGGAAATTTTAGGTTTAGGATCCACACATTGGCTTCATGACCCTCAGCGTGAATTAAACATTCGGGGATTTCCATTTCTCCTATTTTTAAGTAGGGGAGAACAGCATCTCCTTGTTTAAGATTCTTAATCCTAATTTCGACTTGGGTCCTAAATTCGACTTCTATCGCGTGGGTTTCTGCATGTTCTGAGCCTAGATATTATATCAATGAGATATTCAAGTACGAAATGAGTAGAAAGTTTTCGTCTAAATCAATTTTTGCTCCTACAGCTTTAAGGTTATCCAATCCTAATAAAAGTAAGAATTTGTCGCGGAATATGAATATATTACCCCATCCGAGGTATAAGCTAGACTAGGTTGAGACTGTAGGCGAGGGTGGGAATGGGAAGAGAGACTGGGAACTATAATCGGGTCACGTAATTTCTGAAGTATGCGGTCGTGTATGTACAGAGGAGGCTCTCGCCCCCTTATGTTTCAGAGCTTGGAGTACTTAGCATGATACTGGAGTAGGACGTTCACTATAAGGAGGCGCGTGGACGTTGGGTGGGGGAAGGGTCCCACTGCACAGCCCTGCTCTTCAGAGCCCCTCTCGGAGAAACGCGCCTCCTTATAGTGAACGACCTATAGGTGTCTAGTGACCCAGAAGCTGGGACTCCATAAAGCAAGGCCAACACCATCAGGTGTCTTTCAGCCATAAGTGAATAGGAGAGCGTGTCCAGCATATCACTGGATTGCTTCAGAGTAGCGACACCTGAGGATGTGCTTGTCCCCGACCATCATGGGAAGGTCAACACGCATCCCAGACAAGGTCCAGGGTGGGGCAGGGGGCTTCTCATACAGAACCAGAGAGTATCTCTCTATGCTATCCTACCTGGTGAGCTCCTGAACGTGAATACCAAATGAACGAGTTCGTATTTGGAGCCTGGGGGGGGGGGGGGGGAGGTACCACATCATGCAGGGGGTGCCCAGGTAAATAGCGCAAGCGCTATGCATAGTAAAGTGCTAGCATATTTAGCCAAATTCTGAGTGGCTGACCATGCCCAAACACCTGAAAGGAGACCAATGGGGTAGTACAGAAGGCCCAAGTAGCCAAACAAACACCCTTGTTTCTTTCATATAGGTTCCAGTTTATGCAGCAAGAAAATCTTTCTTTTTTTACCCCTCTAACAGCATTTAGTTCGTATGAAATCTGTGTGAATTTCGAACTATCAAATGCTGAATAAAATATAAATCCGAAATTTTGACGACTATTTTCCTCTTAAAAAGTTCGAAGGCCATTTCAGGAATTTCAAAATTAGTTTTAGGTTAAAAAAAGTCAAATGAAATTAATGGAATTAGAGGCTTCCCTTTATATATTAGTTATATAATGACATGATGAGGTGGAATTATTTCTGAAATGAATAGTTTTTTCGGCACTAAAGAAAAATATCTTGCCCAATAATTTTGAAAAAAGTGCTCCTTTGAGTGATGGAATGGATGGATGACGAGGGGGAGGGAGATCTGCTCTGTTTGGGGGATTTGCTTTGAGATAGGGGAAAGTGCAGACACCCTCCACCCCTACAAGGGTAAGGTTTGTGGCTTTCGTGGAACCTGTGCATTGAGCATTTACACAGTTAAGGGGATAATCCCTCCAACGGGTTACGTGAATTTTAACCACTAAGAAACAATAAAATATTATTTTTGGGATCAGTTTCATCTTGCATGTCTAGCCAACGAGGGTTGTCTGGTTTTTTTATTAAGTAAATATAAATAATTATTATTCATGTTTTTCTGTTTAAATCTCATGGATGACGTTCCATCTTTCACTCGTGTATGTATGCACTGTCTACGTACAGTTAATTCATACACCATTTACAATTTCATCAACTTTTATATGCCACAAGCACAGAAGGTTGGTCCTTGGAACATTTCTAAAAAAATTGAAATGATGTACATACTCGTAATTTATTAGTGGTAAATCAAATATTAACCACTAATCAATAAAGGAACCAGGATATATGGTAGGTAATTGTTGAGTACTAAAATGAGCATAATAGAAGCTTTGCTGTACCTACTAGCAAAATTTTGTAGAAAATGAAGCTACAGTAGATTCCGTTTATAACGATGCTCAAGGGACTGTTATATTAATATGATGAAATTGTTCTTACTTTGGTGGTGGCAAACAGGAAGGCAACCCCCCACCCCCACTATTGTAACGCTTTCCGCAAAAAAAAGTTTTGTTAGGAAGTGTTCACTCCAGTGTGTGGCTGGTGCTCAAGCACTCTGGCTCACCTAATTTTTATGCTTAAGTCTCTGGCAGAATCCATTAGAGAGTTCCTAGTAGATCCATCTGTCTTAATAAGGCGTGCGGTAACGAGAAACGTTTACCGCACCTCAAAGTAACATCAATTCCTTAACGGATCTAGTTGTAACGTTAAATCCATGGAAGGAGGAAATTATCCTTAGGAGGTTATTTGAGTCCATGGAAGGAGGTTATTTTAGATAATTACGTTTTTTCCGGATTGTGATCCGTTAACGTATCTATATGGAAGGCTGCGTCACCTCTAAAACATCTCTATTCCACCATGGACATGGTTGCGTCCCTGAGTGGGCTCCGTTTTTGGAATGGCAGCAGATGCTGCTTAAAGGATGGCAGAGGTGAAGTTTGTAACGTCTTCCTCAATGTTTCCATTGGGGTTGAGATACATCGTCTGCTCCCTGTAGAGTGCCCAGTCAGCATCCTTCAATATCAGAGTAGGAGTGAAAGGTTAGTACCGACTTTCCAGATCAATTTTGATAGGAAAGTGGTCTGAATGATGAAGGTCCAGCAATGGATTTCAAGCGAATGTAACCCCTATAGAGGGATAGTATATTGCAAGGCCAATTGCCCAGATTGTAACACAGATAGGCAACAAGTATGTTGGGCAGCCATCCTTCAGGAGGAGGAGATCCAATTCTCTGAACGTGGCTTTGGCAGTGGCGCCATGCCTTGAGATAGTGCCACAGCTCCACAAGGTGTTATGGATGTTGAAATCCCCAAGTACAGTTAGTTGGACTGGATTAAAATGATGTATTAGTATAGTATGATAGTCTAAATAAAAAATATCATAAACCTATTCATTCAATAAAATATAGATTCACTGAACAAATAGATCAGAATAACATTTAATGATATGTTTGGCGGGCGTAAAACAGAATCAGAAGTGGCAGCCCTTCAACATAAAAGTACCGATTATGAACCCATGAGAGCGGGAGGGGACGCAGTGTGCTAAATTATGTTCTCAACTCCAGGCGCTTGTAACGGATTTCCTATGCAGTGGGTTCTGTGCCAAATGAGTTATATAACTAGCGTTGCAACTAGTTGCTAACCATATGGGTATGGGTTTCGGTTATCACATAGTAACCAGAGCTGTGTGTTGTTGTTGCATGCCTTTCAGTTCAAGCATAAAGTTTAAATATTTTTTAATAAGCCGTCCGCATTTGCCGCAACCTACTCCGTAGATCAGTGATCCGGGCTGCCACTCCGGAATGTTGACAGGCAAAGGCTGCTAACGGTCCCAACGATCGTAATTCTTTCCCACGTGAACTCAAATGTACCTATGTATTGCCATAAGAACTTATGAATAATTATTCATTTTGATACTTTATTTAAATTTGTTACGCGCACACCGCGTTTCATAGGTTTACAAGTCTACTTTTCCCCATAAGGTTTCCCCATTTACACAGACCATAATGTAATATATTTACATTATTAACAACACGTAATATTCACAGGTGGAGCAGAACACAAACACCTGTTGGGTGCAACTCATTTTATGAGAACCAGCTACCAGGTATCAATTAAATTTCGTGAGGGGTAAAATTAATACAACGAACCTCTCTAATAGTTAGAAAAAACCCAAATGACCAGCTTAGTTCAACTTCTAGCTGGAAATAGCTGTTGATGTATGACAGCAATTCCAGCGCATTGTCATACACCGCAAACATCGTTGAACAAACAGCCATCACTTTTAAATAGTTTCGCATAATGAATTTCACATCATTAACAGTAAATAACCAAGCAAGAAGAATGGTAGGTAGGTTAGAACTGGAACCTACCTATATCTTCTTCACCTACATTGCCATCATCTCAAACTCCAAAACAAGCATTAGAATTATTCACTAGTAAGAAAAAACCCCTCATTAGCGACATAAAAATCCAGACGGGAATTAGGGACGAGAGGCATTTACAAATTGTTTACGATCACCAAGAGAGGCGAAACACTCGAGGTAGATTAGGTTCAGCCACTCCTCACTCGTTTTGAATTTCAAATGTCTTCTGTCCACAAGTTACCCATTCAAAATAGGCGTATGACAATACAGCGCCAACTAATAAGTTTTCATACGAAAATATTCGACAAATTAGACGTGACATTTATCACCACTGTTACACTTGATCACCAGAATGTCGAAGAACAGCTTCAGCACGAAGAAAAGTCATAACTAAGAACAGCATCATTAGACAAGTTCAGGTTACAATATTATGAAACTTCGCGGTAAACTCAAAACATCAAATGATCCCGCGATGTTTAGATACGAAGAAAACGAGAAACTACCCACCAGATGCAGTTGATGGCATCAAATAAACCACATCCCAACAGAAACTGATTCTGGCATAAGCAGCTGAGCTTTCTCGGGTGAATATAACAAAAAATAAATTGAAATCATCAAAATAAGGCAGTTTATATTAAGGAAAATATTGCAGGAGTGTTTGAATAATTTGAGAAAAACGTACCTTCGTCGTCCGTTGATAAGCTCTCTTCGAGCGGGGGCTTCGAAGCTGCGGCCGCCTCTTGTTCCCGTTTTAACTTGAGCTTTGTGAAATGCTGAAGAGCAAACTCGATAACATCATGGGGCTGTTCCAGTAAATAGCTTACAGTCAAGTCCAATAGAATACTGCGAAACGCATCAGGCACATTAATTTTTCCCATGGCCTGGCGGCTCATTTTCTGATGACAACTAGACCAAACTCCTACACTTCTCGATCAGAACGAACCGGAAAGCTTCTTGAATTAACACACCACTCCGACTACTCGACTAAGCCTGTCATCTGCGCGATAAACAACACCTATCAGTTAAAACCATTAAACGTTTCGACAAATGAACCTACTCTTAAATGCGAACTTTCTTTCACTAGAAACGACGGAAAATTAAGCAGAAGATCAAAATGGTAGCTCGTAAGGGTTCGTGAAGATCCACTGCTAACATGATATTATCATCGTCCTCGCAAGATCTCGGTAACCTGGAGCATAGATGGAAGGGGTATGACGTATGATGCACTGTAAATAAGACTCTCACAACTGCAGTACTCCATTCCTCCGTAAGGAGCGTTAGTCTCATTAGAGCAGTGAGAATAAAGCACGGGGAACGTTCTTCACTCCTCCTCCTGAAGGAATTTTATACGATCATTCTCCTGTTATTTTTTAAATACCAACTTTGATTGAAGGTATTCCACAAAATAAAAGTCTTTTCTTCACTTCCCAATCAACTGACTCTGTCACTTCAAACAACAGCTAGCGCTTCTAGCGGAGAGGTGTGCACTAGAACGCAGCGAGGGGGGTAGTCTGGATCAGGCCAACGAGCTGTTTAGCATTGCCCGGCCATGGGGCAAGTGAGTATTGATTTCATCAGCTCGGAACTTGAGATAGGTAAACCATCTTTCCTGAAATTATAGATGTAATCCCTTTGTCATTTGCATATTTTTTTTAGTCAATATTAGTAAACTACTAATAATTTTTATATGATTTATCGATACAATAAATGAGTACTCGACAATGATATAGCTTCCATAGACGTTAGAAAAGACTGGAAGAGACCTCGACCGAGAAACCCTGCACTCACGACTCAGAATTAACGGTAGGAAGCAACTTTCAGGCGCTGGGGGTATATTATTTGTCACGAGGTGCTTGTAGGTGGCCAGGGAGGGATTTCCGTTTTTGCCGCCCCTAGGCACGATTCCGAGAGGCGCCCCCGACCGACATAATTATTTGTAGTTTGGTAAAAATAATAAATGGGTAGGTGTTAATAAAACTAAAAGTTATTGACTTAATTACCCAACAATTAAGAATATTGTTTAGTGAGGTCTGAGAATGTTTAAAAACATGTTAACTAATGTTAAATGTTAAAAACTAGCAAATCTATATGCACATATCAATCATCAATACAGTGCATCTAAAGCCCCCCCCCCCCCCCCCCCCCCCCCCTAAGCGCCCATTCACCCAATGGGGTCTACCTAATTTGCCAGTCAAATTCAAACCTGCAGTCAACCCGGATTATTTTTCGGGAGGACAAGCTTTTTAACATTTTATGAAAAAAAAAAATTGGGAAAAGTCGGACAAACCCCAAAAAACTGGAATTGTAAACTTCAAAACCTGCAGTCAAAAAGAAAGAGGTAAGGAAAACCTGCAGTCAACCCTGATTATGATTCGGGAGGACAAGCTTTACATTTTATGAAAAAAAATTCGGAAAAGTCCGGAAAATGTTTGGAAAATCCTCCAAAAAACTCGGATTTTAAACATCAAAACCTATTTTGGGGGTTTTCCCACGAGTTTCCCGACTTTTCCAAAAAAATTTTTTTTTTTTTTGCATAAAATGTTAAGCTCGTCTTTCTGATGAATAATCCGGGTTTACTGCAAATTTTCCACCCCTCTTTCTGGTTGACTGCAGGTTTTGAAGTTTATAATCTCAGTTTTTTGAGGTTTTTCCAACCATTTTCCCTACTTTTCCGATTTTTTTTTTCTCACAAAATGTTAAGCTCGTCTTCCTGAATAATAATCCGGGTTGACTGCAGGTTTTCCTTACCTCTTTCTGGTTGACTGTAGGTTTTGAAGTTTAAAATCTCAGTTTTATAGGGTTTTTCCGACCATTTTCCCGACTTTTCCGAAACTTGTTTTCATAAAATGTTAAGCTCGTCCTTCCGAATAATAATCCGGGTTGACTGCAAATTTTCCACACCTCTTACTAGTTGACGGCTAGTTTTGAATTTTAAAATCTCAGTTTATTGGGGTTTTTCCCGAATTTTTTTTTTTTTTTTTTCATAAAAAAGCTTGTCTTCCTGATGAATAACCTGGGTTGACTGCAGGTTTCCCTCACCTCTTTCTGGATGACCGCAGGTTCTGAATGTTAAAATCTCAGTTTTTTGGGTTTTCCCGACTTTTCCTAAATTTTTTTCATAAAATGTTATGCTCGTCCTCCCAAAGAATAATCCGGGTTGACTGCAGGTTTTCCACCCCTCTTGCTGGTTGACTGCAGGTTTTGGTTTATGATCTCAGTTTTTTGGGGTTATTCCTACTTTTCCCCGATTTTTTTTTTTTTTTTTTTTTTTCTCATAAAATGTTAAGCTCATCTTCCCGAATAATAATCCGGGTTGACCGCAGTTTTTCCACACCTCTTTCTGGTTGACTGCAGGTTTTGAAGTTTGAAATTCCAGTTTTTTGGGGGTTTTCCGACCATTTCCCCGATTTTTCCTAAATTTTTTTAATAAAATGTTAAGCTCGTAATCCCGAATAATAATCCGGGTTGACTGCAAATTTTCCACACATCTTACTAGTTGATGGCAGGTTTTGAATTTTAAAATCTTAGTTTATTGGGGTTTTTCCCGAATTTTTTTTTTTTTTTTTTTTTTTTTTAATAAAATGTTAAGCTCGTCTTCCTGAAGAATAACCTGGGTTGACTGCAGGTTTCCCACACCTCTTTCTGGATGACCGCAGGTTTTGAATTTTAAAATCTCAGTTTTTTTGGGGTTTTCCGACTTTTCCTAAATTTTTTTTCATAAAATGTTATGCTCGTCCTCCCAAAGCATAATCCGGGTTGACTGCAGGTTTTCCACCCCTCTTTCTGGTTGACTGCAGGTTTTGAAGTTTATGATCTCAGTTTTTTGAGGTTTTTCCAACCATTTTCCCGACTTTTCCAATTTTTTTTTTTTTTTTTCTCTCACAAAATGTTGAGCTCGTCTTCCTGAATAATAATCCGGGTTGACTGCAAGTTTCCCACACTTCTTTCTGGTAGACTGCAGGTTTTGAAGTTTGAAATTCCTGTTTTTTGGGCGTTTTCCCACCATTTTCCCGATTTTTCCTAAATTTTTTTAATCAAATGTTAAGCTCGTAATCCCGAATAATAATCCGGGTTGACTGCAAATTTTTCACACCTCTTACTAGTTGATGGCAGGTTTTGAATTTTAAAATCTGAGTTTTTTTGGGTTTTTCCGACTTTTCCCGAATTTTTTTTCATAAAATGTTATGCTAGTCCTCCCAAAGAATAATCCGGGTTGACTGCAGGTTTTCCACCCCTCTTGCTGGTTGACTGCAGGTTTTGAAGTTTATGATCTCAGTTTTTTGGGGTTTTTCCAACCATTTTCCCGACTTTTCCGAATTTTTTTTTCTCACAAAATGTTGAGCTCGTCTTCCTGAATAATAATCCGGGTTGACTGCAAGTTTTCCACACCTCTTTCTAGTTGACTGCAGGTTTTGAAGTTTAAAATTCCAGTTTTTTGGGGGTTTTCCGACCATTTTCCCAACTTTTCCGAAATTTTTTTCATAAAATGTTGAGCTCGTAATCCCGAATAATAATCAGGGTTGATCGCAGGTTTTCCACACCTCTTCCTGGTTGACTGCAGGTTTTGAACTTTAAAATCTCTGTTTTTTTGGGGGGGTTTTCCCGCTATTTTCCCGACTTTTCCGAATTTTTTATTTTTATAAAATGTCAAGCTCGTCCTCCCGAATAATAATCCGGGATGAGTGCAGATTTTTCACCCCTCTTTCTGGTTTACTGCAGGTTTTGAAGTTTAAAATTCCAGTTTTTCTAAAATCTCAGTTTTTGGGGGTTTTCCGAACATTTTCCCGAAATTTATTTTCCATAAAATGTTAAGCTTGACCTCCCAAATAATAATCCGGGTTGACTGCAGGTTTTCCTCTCCTTTTTCTGGTTAACTGCAGGTTTTGAAGTTTAAAATCTCAGTTTTTGGGAGTTTTCCGACCATTTTCCCGACTTTTCCGAAATTGTGTTTTCATAAAATGTTAAGCTCGTTCTCCCGAATAATAATCCGGGTTGGCCTTATGTAATATATTATTTGGGGGTGATTTCACCACAATCGCCTTAATTGTTTTGAAAACCATATTAGTTTGGACTTATGAATTCTATTTTGACCGGATACCTACTCCATTAGTCGCTTCTTAATGAGCTTCTCAAATATTTTCGAAAGAACACTAATTAATGAGGTTGGTCTTTAGTTGGACGGATCTGATTCATCTCCTGTGTTATGTAACGGCGCAATTTTAGCTATTTTAAGTGGTTTGGGAAAAATACCTGCTGAAATGCTCAGATTGTAGAAATAGTTTAGGGGTTTTGTATGTCACTGTTGTTTTTTATAGTGCATGCTGATATGTCATCTTTTCCAGAAACTGTGTTTATTTTAAATTCTAGATTACACCCATCACTTTCGATTCATCTGTAAGCGTTAAAAACATCGAGTCTCTAATCCTGGGTAGTTTTCGGTATGTTTTATATTTTATCTTACTCGGGAGTTTAGTTCCTACATTAATAAAGTAGTCGTTCAGTAGGTTAGAAATGTTCATTATTCAATTTCATCTATATAGGTTATTTATATTAGTGCCAATTTTGGGGCCATAATAGTCGTCTCGTGCAATATGAGCAATTAGGGTTATTTTGTTTCGTAATTTCCTATATTCTACTTTCAGTGCTGTTTTATATGGCTGTTCACGTCATTTAGTTTTCATTCTGTCTCTTCTCAACATAGAGTGGTTACAGTTATCATCGATTTGATTTTTGCTACATTCAACGTGTCATATAGCATTTGCATTGCTTTTTCAACATTAGCAATCTGATACAATCCTGTCCAATCTATTCCTAAATTAAATCAGTCAATATGTGTTGATCCAGAACAGTATTTATTTTTTCATATTTTTTGTTGACAAACAAATACTTTTTCAGTTCATTCGAGCAGTATGCCTAGTGCATAATGGTCAGTAGGTAATAGCAGTTTTAATTATGCCTACCTACCTTATATTTCATTGAACCTGTGTAAAAGTAATGATCAATACAGCTCTTGCTTGATCGATTAATCCTAGTGAGTTTAAAATTTCCACAAATAAATCCCTTACAACACATGTTTAGGTACTCCATAGCAATAAGTGGAAGTGGAATGGCATAAAGCGTGTGCATGAGAAAATGTTGTTGCAAAATGCAAAAATAAAGAAGGGGGCACGTACACGAAGGGGAACACACACACACACACACCAAAGCATATATATATATATTTATTTATTTATATAGGAAAAAGCGTTAAAACTCTAGGATTCGTCTCAGATAAAGGATTTCAATGAAGAAAATGTCCGAAAGTTTGTTTTTTAAATTTTTTGAATATACATATATTTATTTATTTAATGTATTTGAACATGTATGTTCCTTACATTCGAGTATGCTTTACAAAAAATACACAATTGAAACAGTTGTAGTGTAAACATCATTAACGTAGTGTTCTCACTTCCCAGTTGAAACAACTATAAGAGTAAAAAAATACAGAAATTGATCGTGGTGTCCAGTTACATGATTTACTCACATTTAATGATAATCTATTCAGTATTACAGCGTTAGTAGACATTTCAAATATTTTATAAATTACAAATTAATATAACATTCATTATTGATTCAGCTTATTATCTTTACCTTATAAATATAAACAACAATAAAATAAAACACACAATGAACTTCATAAATCGTTTAAAAAAAACATTCAAGCAGTTAACATAGGCAGTACCAGTATATATAAGCGAGTTAATCCTTCAGTCAAACAAACATAAATTTCTCAGTTTGCAAACTTCACTTAAGAAGAAATATAGCCTTTTTATGTCGAATTCACATGGTACTGATACAAATGTTATCAAGTTTCCGGTACGCCCCACCAAGTTCGAGATAAATCTTTTTCTGATCCAGTTATACATAGGACACTCAAATAGAACATGAAATAAGTTTTCAAGAAGACCCGTGTCGCAGGCTGTACACACAGTATCTGGAGAAATTTTGTAATTTATAATTCCTAAATTTAATTGTAAAATGGTGTTTACTTGCCAATCTTATTTGTGCAAATAACTTTTTAAATTGAAAAGGGACATTATGGTAATTCAAATAATCGTTAAAATATAATATTTCATGAAGAATAGATCAGTAAGTTTTCAAAGGGTGGAGTTCAATGGAATTTTTTAGTTATTCCAATTCGTGCTTTTGTAGCAACTCCAACAGAGAAAAGTTGGAAAATCTTGGGTGGGAAATCAAATGTATTTTTCTGCTAAACTTGGCCAAGACAAAATTCAAATTTTGAGGTGATTTTTTTTTCTCCCCCAGATAACCAATTGTGTTAACGTAAATCATAATACTATAAAAAATATAATATTTCATGAAGAATAGATCAGTAAGCAATCAAAGGGTGGAGGTTCAATGGAATTTTTTAATTTTTCCAATTCGTGCTTTTGTAGCAACTCCAACAGAGAAAAGTTGGAAAATCTTGGGTGGGAAATCAAATGTATTTTTCTGCTAAACTTGGCCAAGACAAAATTCAAATTTTGAGGTGATTTTCTCCCCCAGATAACCAATTGCGTTAACGTAAATCATAACACTATAAAAAATATAATATTTCATGAATAGATCAGTAAGCTTTCAAAGGGTGGAGTACAATGGAATTTTTTAATTTTTCCAATTCGTGCTTTTGTAGCAACTCCAACAGAGAAAAGTAGGAAAATCTTGAGAGGCAAATCAAATGTATTTTTCTGCTTAACTTGGCCAAGACAAAATTCAAATTTTGAGGTGATTTTTTTTTCTCCCCCAGATAACCAATTGCGTTAACGTAAATTATATTACTATAAAAAACATAATATTTCATGAAGAATAGAACAGTAAGTTTTCAAAGGGTGGAGTTCAATGGAATTTTTTCGTTTTTCCAATTCGTGCTTTTGTAGCAACTCCAACAGAGAAAAGTTGGAAAATCTTGGGTGGGAAATCAAATGTATTTTTCTGCTAAACTTGGCCAAGACAAAATTAAAATTTTGAGGTAATTTTTTTTCTCCCCCAGATAACCAGTTGCGTTAACGTAGTAAATCGTAATACTATAAAAAACATAATATTTCATGAAGAATAGAACAGTAAGTTTTCAAAGGGTGGAGTTCAATGGAATTTTTTCGTTTTTCCAATTCGTGCTTTTGTAGCAACTCCAACAGAGAAAAGTTGGAAAATCTTGGGTGGGAAATCAAATGTATTTTTCTGCTAAACTTGGCCAAGACAAAATTAAAATTTTGAGGTAATTTTTTTTCTCCCCCAGATAACCAGTTGAGTTAACGTAGTAAATCGTAATACTATAAAAAACATAATATTTCATGAAGAATGGAACAGTAAGTTTTCAAAGGGTGGAGTTCAATGGAATTTTTCAGTTATTCCAATTCGTGCTTTTGTAGCAACTCCAACAGAGAAAAGTTGGAAAATCTTGGGTGGGAAATCAAATGTATTTTTCTGCTAAACTTGGCCAAGACAAAATTAAAATTTTGAGGTAATTTTTTTTCTCCCCCAGATAACCAGTTGCGTTAACGTAGTAAATCATAATACTATAAAAAACATAATATTTCATGAAGAATAGAACATAAGTTTTCAAAGGGTGGAGTTCAATGGAATTTTTCAGTTATTCCAATTCGTGCTTTTGTAGCAACTCCAACAGAGAAAAGTTGGAAAATCTTGAGAGGCAAATCAAATGTATTTTTCTGCTAAACTTGGCTAATCTCAATTTTCAAATATAATCTAATCTTCAATTTTTCAAATATTTTTCAATGGAGTTTTTTTTTCTCAAGTTTTTCTTAATGAAAAAAACAATCGGTGTACATTTCGCTTAGCAGGCATTATAATTAGACGCATGCAAACAAAACAATCGGTGCAAACAATCAAACAAAACAATCGGTGTGCATTTCGCTTGCTAGTAATAATTTCTACTAGCATTATGTGGAAGGGATAGTGAAAAATTATTAGGAAAAAAATCAAAATATTATAACAATTTTAAACATAACCCATTTATTTTTTGGGATTATAAAAAACTAACTTGCGAGGTTCCCCATGTTAATCAAGCCCAATTTTTTTTGAGGGAAAATACTCTTCATTGATGTATTCTAGAGATCAAGTTTGTAAATTGTAAAAATTTAAAATCTCTTCATTCAAACGATCTTAATTCAAATAATATAAATAATCTTAATTCAAATGATATAAATAATATTTTCATACATAATATCTGTTAATTAGTGTTCCTTTTAGTGTTGGCACTGCTACCAGATTTGGCATTGCGATAAAAAAGGTCCGCCCGTACAATACTTTGATCAACGATGTGTGCGTCGTGTACAATGATCCTTTGGAGTGTTTGGCCGCAACACACCCCTAATATTGCGACACGTTGGTTGTCCTGAAAAAAAAAAAGAAAAAAGTAGCAACTCATAACTTATAAGCCAGAACAAAAGATTCCTTATCTTATTAAGAAAACTGGAAGTATTTGGAACCAGTAGACAGTCATTGGATGACTTTAATCCAATAGAATCAATAGTGAACTATTTTTGGTCGGACGATAATATTAATTGTAAACTAGAAGAAATTTCAAATACAAATTGTAAGAAATTCTAAATAAAACATTGTGAGAAATTCCGACATTGGTGCCAGTATAAGTTTCTCTGGTAGGTACTTATATGTATAAGTACGGGTGCCAATATTTGTTTAGTCCCCTGCGGTGCTTAACACTCTCGACGCTGGCCCTGCCACTGCGCCAACCCCCAGGACTGGCCCAACTTTTTTTCAAAAGCACTTCGATTTGAAAATGATGCACTCTAGCGGCTAACTGGGGATGTACTGAATGGGTTTCATCAGGAACTGACCCCATTCAACGATTTCCAAAGTAAATCTGGATGTCCGAAGAAAGTGAGGTTCAACAGAGGGTCCTGTCATGGATGTCATGACGCCAGTACTCGGCGAGCACCGGCGCGTCATGTACGTCATGACACCAGTGTCGAGAGTGTTAAGTTAGGAAATATAATGAAAACGAACTTTGCTATCGGTAGTAATTCCCGGTTTTATTTATTATCATTATTATTTATTTATTTTTAATGAAAACTTTATTGTTATTCAAATTTTCACATTACGGCTGTAAAATAGTAGGAGTGTAATCCTAATTAACTTATCCACTTGATTGGAGGGTTCAATCCATAGATTGCTTGCACGCTGGTAATAAATAAGTAAGTGTATAATTATAAATATAGACAATATAAATCACAGTGATTCAGTCTTAGGATAAGAGGTCTTGTGATCTTTTTCTTTTCAAACGCCGAAGGTTTGGGGGGGGGGGGGGGGGGGGTAGTATTATGGATAAGGTCCGCAATGAGAGTATTGCGATCGTGTCTCATGGAAGAGTGTAGGTTTGAGTAGGCGTTTCGAAGGACGATATCTACTTCCCGGATATCCAGGTTGGTATGGAGGGTGGAGTTACGGACAAACCATGGGGCGTCCGTGATAATTCATAGTAGTACCCGGTTCTGTAACATTTGGATCCATTTTACATAGGTGCTTACTGCAGATCCCCATATTCCGCACATATTTTTTTTATTTTTTTTTATTATTATTATTAAGCCACTGAGCACGGTGGTCCGCTGACTGATTCAAGGCCGTCTGAAATGCCGACGAAAACTGACTACAAGGCGGTGTTCCGGAACCTTGTACGAGTAGAAATTGACCCCCCGGGAAATCCGAGCTGATCGTTTACTCGTACAAGACGCAAATCAAACATTCAGTTTTCGGGTGTTGTAACAACCTAAATTATGGGCTCAGTAAAAAAAATTGGGTGAAACTAGACCCCAAATGGGGTAGAATGCCACCAACCGCACTTTTTTATCTCAACCCGTTGCCGAAATATGATTTTTTGAAGTTTTTTTCGACAAAAACACGTTTTAGACCATAAAAACCTCATTTTCTCCACTATCGATACACGTTTTTCAATTTTTGACCACATATCTGAAATCAGCGTTAAATTTCGTATAAGAATATTGTTCTCTGGATCTTCAGAAGTTCAATCCTTAAACCATAATCCTTGTTCAAACGTGAGAAAATTATAAAAACCAAGTTTCCCGAAAATCTTCGAAGCTGTACTGTCTCCCAATAAATAATCCTGAGACTTATCAAACCTCACAAATTTATTCTTCATTTAAAGAGCTTTCAAACGATGGAGTCGCTTTTGAAATTTCCTTTCAAATTGGTGCAGTTATTTAACCTGGAAGATGAAAAAACGTGTTACCTTTTGGTTGTTTTTCTCTTGATGGACGGGCTGGGATGAGGAAACAAATAAAAACTCGGCAACGGAAAAAACGCAATTTCGAATGAAAATTACTCCTGGATAAAGAGAAAACAAATTTACTTTTTCATTTACATTATTGCTTCAAATGCAACTCCCAATTTTGTTTTTTCGAAGTGGCTCCCTCGACTGCGGATGCACGCTCTTGCTCTTTTTCGGCCCTTCCCCACCGTCACAGAGTGAATGGACATGAACTGACTCATTTTCTTCAGTCAAAACAAATTCCAACGCGTTGATGAGAGACAGAGTTCAACTATTCAATGAGATTAGGAAGTCTTCGTCGTTTTTTACAACCGCCGTGTTTTTATTTGTTTTCTCATCCCAGCCCGTCCATCAAGAAAAAAAACAACCAAAAGGTAACACGTTTTTCATCTTCCAGGTTAAATAACTGCACCAATTTGAAAGGAAATTTCAAAAGCGACTCCATCGTTTGAAAGCTCTTTAAATGAAGAATAAATTTGTGAGGTTTAATAAGTCTCAAGATTATTTATTGGGAGACAGTACAGCTTCGAAGATTTTTGGGAAACTTGGTTTTTATAATTTTCTCACGTTTGAACAAGGATTATGGTTTAAGGATTGAACTTCTGAAGATCCAGAGAACAATATTATACGAAATTTAACGCTGATATCAGATGTGTGGTCAAAAATTGAAAAACGTGTATCGATAGTGGAGAAAATGAGGTTTTTATGGTTTAAAACGTGTTTTTGTCGAAAAAAACTTCAAAAAATCATATTTCGGCAACGGGTTGAGATAAAAAAGTGCGGTTGGTGGCATTCTACCCCATTTGGGGTCTAGTTTCACCCAATTTTTTTTACTGAGCCCATAATTTAGGTTGTTTCAACACCCGAAAACTGAATGTTTGATTTGCGTCTTGTACGAGTAAACGATCAGCTCGGATTTCCCGGGGGGTCAATTTCTACTCGTACAAGGTTCCGGAACACCGCCTTGTAGTCAGTTTTCGTCGGCATTTCAGACGGCCTTGAATCAGTCAGCGGACCACCGTGTGAGGCTGTAATGGCCTATTGTAGCTGGAGAAGGAGGCCGTACCTCCTCCCCATCCCAGACACTAGGTCTGCCCGATACCGACAGCCCTGCCAAACCAAGCACTATCTGCCTGGTTCCGGCACTCCTACCAGCCCTCAGGCACTGTCTGGGCCCGAGTGCTCCACCCTCAGTAAGTTACTGAGTCGCAGCCCCAGTCTGGCTTGGCGCCATATCGCCAATGCCAGCCACAGCTGGGAAGTCAATTCTTCCCCACCACGTTTTGGCAAAAGCGAGGAGAGTCTTAATCTCCCCCATCTTAATGTCTTGGGGATCGATGGAGGTTCTGCTCCAATTTAAGAAGCGATTTCTTGCCAACATAGGGCAATGGCAGACCACATGACTCGCCGTCTCGTCCTCTGCCCCACAGAAGCGGCAGAGAGTGGAGTCTGATTTGCCCATTTTATGGAGATGGTATCTAAGTGGGCAGTGCCCAGTTAAGAGCCCCACAACCATACGTATCTCCCTTCTCCCCAGGCTGAGCAGCTCCTTAGCTCTCTTCCTAGAAAAGTGAATAAATTGTTTCGCCTGCCTCAGGCCCTTGACCTGAAGCCAGTGGGCAGTCCTCTTCTTACTCTCCCATTTGGTGAGCTCTCCGAGGAGAAAACTCCCCGTAGTGGCCAGAAAAGGTTCTGGGCCCACAGGGAGAGAAGCCGCTCCCTTCCTAGCAAGAGCGTCAGCTTGTTCATTCCCCTCCACCCCCTGGTGCCCTGGGCACCACAGCAAGGTAACCTTATTGTTCCTGGCAAGGGTCTTGAGGTTAGTCAAGCATTCCCACACCAGCTTCGACGAAATAGTGAAAGAAGCTAGTGCCTTCAAGGCTGCTTGACTATCTGATAAGATGTAGATTTTTGCTCCATTCACTTGACGACTCACCAGTCTGTCAGCGCAGGAGCTTATGGCATATATTTCAGCCTGGAAAATGGTGGCGACTGTTCCTAGGGATTCTGAAATCTCCGTTCGTGGGCCGAAGATACCCGATCCAGCCCCACCATTCATGACCGAGCCATCTGTATAGAACACTATAGCCCCACGTTCGAATTGGGGCCTCCCTTCTGTCCAAATTGATCTATCATGAATGTAGACCTTGAAGGGGAGATCAAAGTTCCGTGTCTCCACCATGTAATCGGAAACACTGAGCGCTGACTCATCCACTGCAACCTCCTTCAAGATGGCATGGTGAGTACGCCCAGATTCCCGCTTTAAAAAGCCATTCCTCCACAGCCTCACTCCCTGCAGGAAGGCAACCCTCCTCACATGGATGTGCAGAGGAGGAAGGACCTCCAGTGCAGCTGTAGGACTTGTGTGCATGGAGCCTGTAACCCCAATGCACGCCATCCTTTGCAGCCTTGCTAGCTGACTCACAGCCGTTGCCTGGCTGACCTTTGTCCACCAGACAAGGGCCCCGTAGGTCAGCATCGGTCTGACCACTGTGGTATATAACCACATGGTCATCTTTGGGCTCAAGCCCCATGTCTTCCCTAACATGCGTCGGCCCGACGCCATAACAAAGATGGCCCTGTCCACGGCCCTCTTAATGTGAGGCGTCCAGGTTAACTTCTGATCAAAGGTGACTCCCAGGTATCTGGCCCTGGTGCAGAAGGGAAGTTGCCTGCCTCCCAGACAGACCACCTGCATGTCAACCTTTCGTCTTCTGGTGAACGGAAGAAGGGTCACTTTATCAGGGTTCACATATAGCCCCTCCTCCGTGCATCATTGCTGTACGACATCCAACGCCATCTGCATACGTTCGCGGACTGTCTCCTTGAACTTGCCCCTGACAATGACCACAATGTCGTCAGCATATCCTACCACCTCAAAGCCCTTGTCTTTGAGTTTTTGTAGGAGGCTATCTACCACGAGTAGCCATAATAGAGGGGAGAGCACGCCGCCCTGCGGACATCCCCTACTTGGAATGGCGCTGACGATTGCTCCCACCAGCTCCGAGGATACAACCCTGCCCTTCAGCATGGTGTGTATCCATTTGGTGATCTGCGGATCGACATCTCGATCCTCTGCTGCCTTAATGATGGAGTCATATGACGTATTGTCAAATGCTCCACCTATATCCATAAAGCAGCAGAGAGCTACTTCTTTGGCCTCCAGACTCCTGTCAATCAACACTGTTAATTCATTCAGAGCAGTCTCAGTGGATTTCCCCTCTGATACGCGTGTTGTGCCGCCTGGAGTGGTATCTGGGTTAATTGCTCTTCCCTGATCGCAAGGTTCACAATCTTCTCCATGGTTTTCAATAGGAAGGACATGAGACTGATGGGGCGGTAGTCTTTTGCATGGCCCTGTCGGCCTGCTTTCGGAATAAAGACCACCCTGACCTTCCTCCACATCCTAGGAATGTGGTTCAGTGTATAACTGGCCCTAAAAATCTTAACCAGCACCGACACGAGAGCCCCCCCCTCCGTGTTGTAGCATGGCTGGGATGATCCCATCCGGGCCCGGAGATTTATAGGGCTTAAATGTGCCAAGTGCCCATTTAACTCTATGGGGTGTAAATATCCTGCCAGAAGCTGCATACAAGGCTTTCCTTTCACGGCAGAAGTCATCAGTATGCTGATGTGGAAAGCTTTCACTGTGTATGCGTGCAGACCCAGGAAAATGCACCCGTAGGAGCTCCTCCAGGGTCTCCCGCACATATACATCCATGTGGGGCGAATCATCGACAAATATATCAATGGTTTCATCAGGGTAGCCCCCAAATGGAAATTTGAAATTTCCTTGACATTTCCCTGACCGAACTTCAGATTTCCCTGACAAAAAATAGCAGTCAATTTTTTTGTCGTAATTTTGAATTAGGTATAACGCGCCACCTCTAATGCTTCTAAAACAAAAATCGTATAATTTAAGAGAGAAAAAACCAACCTACTCCAGCATACTGGTGGCAATAATGAAGGTGAAGCATGAGAAAAAACATACATTTTTTCTAAGTAATTGCATTTGTGAAAGAATGTTTCCAATTGTTAAAAAATCGCAGTTAGACATTGACTCCCAAGAAAGGAATGGTTTTGAGTACCTACGTACTAAAAACCTTAAAAACTTCAAAGAGCACCAAATGGCCAATTCGGTTAAAAACCGTTAACTTTACATTTTTAGCGGAATATTACTCAAATATAGTTCACCAACTTGTAGTAGATTGTAATAACACCACGGTTGCTAGGAACTGGGATTGTGTTGACGTGTTGCAAATGTATTGACATTCGGAAAATTATGATGAAGAGTAGTTTTGTAGTTGATATTAAACCTGGATAATATACTCAACTTACTAAGTTCATTCCGAGTGTATTGATTACTTGTGTTAGTGTTTGTGTCTTGTATAATGGCGACGAGGATGGGATAACGAGAACCTTTCCGCAAGAGAAATAATTCAAGCTCATCGGAAAAAAGTGAGGAAATAGCATTAAAAAGATGCGCAGAAAAATTTAGTTTTCCTTCGTATGATTATTCTGAAAAGTGGTCAGACTATATAAATAGGTTCGAAAGAATGTGCAGAGTGAAAGGATTAGGTGGCAACTCAACATTAGGCAATGAAATGAAACGTGACCTGCTGTTAGCTTATGTAGGTTCCGAACTGCTTAGGAAGATCACAAATCATGTTCTCCCGGAAAATATTGACGATGTTCTATATGAAAACATTAAAAAGGGATATGTTTCATGGCACAGTGCGAAAAATGAAACAGTGTTTCATGGGGGACATATTTCAGCCCTCTATGACCATTTTTGAAGCTAGGATAGATTTCGAGAGAGCAGAACGAAAATCCTTCGATACCATGACGGAGTTTGGTGCTCGACTTCAAAAACTTAGTTCAAGTGCACACCATCATGTATAGATGAAAGACTGAGAGACAGATTTGTGGCAGGAATATATCAAAAAACGGAAGTTAGTGAAAAACGTTGTCTATTTCCACGAAAAATAAAGAGTTACACTGTTAAATCGATTTCGACGGTTAGGCCATCATCAGTAACAAACAATAACTTATGTACTGTTGTACAATAACTTATTATTGTGGGTTATTGTTTGTTACTGATGATGGCCTAACCGTCGAAATCGATTTAACAGTGTAACTCTTTATTTTTCGTGGAAATAGACAACGTTTTTCACTAACTTCCGTTTTTAAATGGGTTTCCACAACTTCGTCGCGAGTGATTTAGTTCGTAGGAATATATCACCGGAAATCAGAGATGGAGGCACGAATTCGTTGGCCAAATGCTAAAAAGGGACTTGAAACGCCAGTAACCTTCAAGGATGTCTTCCAAATGGCCCATGCCTTCGAGAAAGTCGAAAATGAAGTTTCGTGCAAGGATATTAACAAAGTAAAGACATACGATAATTCAGGAAAAAATAAGAGGCAAGAGAATGGGTTACAGAATCTTTAACAGAATGGGTAATGAGTATGACAAAGGAAAAAAATGTTTGAAATGTGGGCAATGGCACCCGAGGAAAATCTGTCCAGCACTCAAATTTCCATGTAACTCGTGTAATCAATTAGGGCATTTTTCCAAATTTTGTACAAAAAAAAGAGTAAGAAAGCTTATCTGAGACAGAGAGTCAAAATACAAGCAGTGAAGAAGAGGCAATTAAAACACTTGAAACGACCGAGCTCTATGACAAACGGAAAGGTAGGAAATTATTAAGAGCTGTGATCGACGTTGAAATCAATGGCAAACCCTGTAGAATGGAATACGATTCGGGGGCATTGGTAACTACGATTACCAAGGAAGTGTGGTGTAACATCGGAAAACCATCATTACACCCCACAACTGGAATTCGAGGGTACGGAAAACGGCAATTGAGAACACTAGGAGAAACGAGAGTCGACGTGAATTTAAGGGGCAAAAAGAGAACACTTCATGTAGTGGTAATGGACGAGCCAGATGTACCGTTATTTGGCCTTCTATGGATTCTCTCGTTTAACCTCAGAATGCCCACAGAAGTCACAATTCATGAAACTGGACAAACAAAAAGAAGTGAACGACACCAGGAAGATTCAAGAGCTACTTCAAGAATTCGAAAACTTGTTTGATGAACCTCTAGGAACAATCAAAGGATATAAAGCTGCCATTCATATCCGTGAAGGAATAGAACCAAGAGCCCTAAAAGCAAGACGCCTACCGTTTCCACAGAAAAAACCGGTAGAAGTTGAACTAGATCGGCTAGTAAAAGAAGGGGCGATTGCGAAAGTAGACCCTGCTATGTCCGCTATCGAATGGACCACTCCAATAGTAGTTGCACCGAAAAAACAAGGAAGAGTATGAATTTGTGGAGATTTTCGAGTGACAATCAACCCTGCAATAGTAATAGACAGCCATACAATGCCAACCTTCGCTGAACTAACATCAAAGTTAGTTGGTGGAGAAGAATTTTCGGTGATAGATTTGAGGGATGCATATCTCTAAATGGAATTAGATGAAAACAGTAAGAAATTAATGGTCATTGCTACCCATGCGGGATATTTTCGGTGCAGTCGTTTACCATTCGGGGTTTCCACATCACCTGCAATTTTTCAGAGGTACATGGAAAGTTTGCTGAAAAATCTGGAAGGGGTTGCTGTGAATATCGATGACATCATTGTGACGGCACCCACCCGTCAAAAACAAATTGATATGTTGGGAGTGGTATCAAGAAGATTACAAAACGCAGGATTGAAAGTAAAACAAGAAAAGTGTGTTCTTTTAAAGGAATCAACCACTTTTCTAGGTCACCGAGTTGATAAATACGGAGTACATCCAACTGAAGAAAAGGTGGCAGCCATAAAAGCAACTCCAGAACCAACAAATGTTACTCAACTATGGTCATTTTTAGGAGCAATTAATTTTTACGAGAAATTTGTTCCCGGGTTACATGCAGACTGTACCGTCTTATATCGGCTAACAAGCAGCAAAGTAACATGGAAGAACAGAGAGCATTTGAGTTAGTCAAGACCAAGTTGAGTAGTGAAAGTACGGTAGTCCCATATGATGAGTCACTGCCAATACTCATAATGGCAGACGCCTCAGAGAATGGAATGGGAGCAGTCCTTCTGCATAAGTACCCAGATGGCACAGAGAGGCCAATCTATTATGGGTCCCGAACACTAAAGGAAGCTGAAAAACATTATGCTCCAATAGATCGGGAAGCTGCTGCGTTAATATATGCAGTATCAAAATTTCATCAATATGTATTTGGACGAAAATTTATTTTGGTTACGAATCATAAGCCACTAGAGCGTCTGTTTGGAGATAAAAGAGACCTATCCAAAGTAACGAACAATTGGTTAATAAGATGGGCATTAACACTGAACGCCTACAATCATGACATCGTATTCAGAAATGGAAAGGAGATTGCTTACGCGGATTTTCTATCACGCTTACCCTCCAACGTAACACCAACTCCGGATAACGATTTATTGACATTAAAGGCTGGACGTCCAGATTCAAATATGGTAATTCCAAAAGAAACCTTACGTCAAGAAACAAAGAGAGATCCAGTTTTGAACAAAATTATGGAATACGTGCACTCATCATGGCCATTCAAAATTGCTGACAAATTAAAAATATATGCCAAAAATAAAGAGGAGATTGGAGTGGAAGATGGTTTGGTTGTTCGAGGAGGAAGATTAATAATCCCAAGGGCTCAGCGAAAAGAAATATTGATTGTACTCCTCAAAGGACATCCTGGAATGGTAGCCATGCGTGCTCTAGCGCGTTACTATGTGTGGTGGCCGAAAATCGATGAGGATATTGATGCTTTCGTAAATGAAAGTAACCCATGTCAAGAGAATAGATGAGAAGAACCGGTCATTCTCTTGTATCCATGGAACATCCCGAACAGGGCATGGGAACGCGTTCATTTGGATTTTGCTGGACTCTTGGAAGGCAACTACTGGTTAGTTGGAGTGGATGCCTATTCGAAGTGGGCAGAAGTAGCCGTTACAAAACATATTAAAGCTCCTATAGTAATCAACATACTTGAGGGCTGGTTTAGTACTTACGGGTACCCACAGAAATTGGTATCAGATAATGGGCCCCCCTACACATCAAGAGAATTTGCCAAGTTCGTGATGGAATGTGGAATGTCACATACCTTCTCACCCCCATACCATCCAAAGAATAATGGAGTGGCGGAGCGATTCATAAGGACCCTTAAATCCAGAATGAAGGCTACTAGAAAGGTCCCATGAACAACGCGGTGTTTGAGGTCCTATTTACCTATCAGAATACACCCCATAGTGCAACGGGAAGAACTCCAGCAGAACTGTTTCTAGGACGTCGACTGTCATCAGTACTGGACAATTGGAAACCACATCCAAGAGAGGAAATGGAGCGAAGAAAGTGGGTTCAAAAAGAACATTATTATCGTGGCAAACGGGGGGCGTTGGGGGGTGAGGGAGATGAGGTATGGAGTAGCGACAGAGTCAAGAAGATATGGGTCCCTGGAATGGTAACAAAAAGATTGGGGTCAACTCTTAACGAAGTTACGGTCAACGGAGATGCAGCAATAAACATGCAGATCATCTGCGAAAACGGACAGGGGCTCTTGATATAGAAGGAGGGGCTCAAGCAAGCATGGACGAGGTGGATCCAAGCCGAATGAGGAGGTTTACTGCTGAAGAAGAGGGGGAGTAGTGTAGTAGATTAAAATAACCCCACAGTTGCTAGGAACTGGGATTGTGTTGACGTGTTGCAAAGGTATTGACATTCGGAAAATTATGATGAAGAGTAGTTTTGTAGTTGATATTAAATCTGGACGGGGTTGCTGTGAATATTGATGACATCATTGTGACGGCACCCACCCGTCAAAAACATATTGAAATGTTGGGAGTGGTATTAGGAATATTACAAAACGCAGGATTGAAAGTAAAAAAAGAAAAGTGTGTGTTTTTTAAAGGAATCAACCACTTTTCCAGGTCACCGAGTTGATAAATACAGAGTACATGTTTGTGTCTTGTATCTTGTTGTACTTGTGTCTTGTATATAACTATTTCTAAATTAGAACATTCACAAATTTATGCACAAAATCGTACTGAAAAATGTCCTTGAATTTCATTAATACGTGCAAAAAAATCAACAAAAACTTCAGAAAAGGTAGAAATCCAAAATCGTTTTTTGAATAGCAGAATATTATTTAGAATGCTGTATAACTTTTTATTTAATATTTACCGTCCCTCAATTTGTAATCAGAAGAGATTTGTTGAAGCTCAAATTTTATTAATTTAAAATGAAGAAAATATATATATATATATATATGTAGATATATATATATATATATATATAAATATATATATATATATATATGGACATGGATATTTCTTAGCTCTGAGGTTAATTCCAAACTTTTGTCCAACAGCAAAAAATGTCACGCTTATTTTCACCTACAACTAAATTGTTGCTAGAGAGAATATAACTTCCTGATTTTCCGTCCCACAAAAATCGTTCGTTGGTAACCGTAAGTTATTATACAAGACTCCACATTTCAACGGGCCAATTCCCCTCACCTTAACCCTCCTGAGGAGTCGTAGCTTATGTACCTATACAAACTGTTCGGACTCTCAATGGATGAATCCACTAGTCTGCTGGGTTTGCTCCTAGTTCAATACTCTGTTGATTTTTCTTACATGAGGTTTACTACTTGGTGATGTAGTAAACAGAGGAGCCAAAGACATATCCTCGCTTACTCTTACCCTTTGAACAGTTTAACCACCACTCGATAATTATTTTTGTCATTCGCAAAACTCACCTATGAAATAATATGTAGTTTGATAAAGTACCTACGCTTTTGAAGTTAGATTGTTTAGGAGTTAGAATATACCTAAAAAACACTAAATAATTACAGTTTTTATTTTTTTTTTAAATCCCTGACATTTGGTGGTTTTTGTTGAATTTCCTGACATTTCCCGATGAGTGAAATTCCGTGACAATTCCAGGTTTTCCCTGAATTTTCCAGTTGGGGGCCACCCTGTTTCATGTTTAGGCTCTGGGGAGAATTTCTGTTTAATGGTATATTGAGTTGCATTCTGTATCTTACTTTTGTGACAAGTTGGATGGTGAACGAAACGGAAATGTGGATACTGCAAACTGAAATCAAGTCGTTCCCCACCACCTTCTGGGGCTAGCCCATATGCGATTTTTCCCTAGAAAAATATCCATTGTTTAGTATCCACCAAATCCTCTACGAACTTCCCCTACTTTTCACTGCCCACTTGATCAAGTTTGGTTGTTTCCCGTATTCTTTTATTAATGTTTTAATTGTTATTATATCGTTTGTATTATACCATTTACGAATTAAATGACAGTTAAAATACTCGTAAAGAAAAAAAAAAAAAAAAATTGAAGTTTTCTGTGGTGATTGAATTAGTTTAATAGAAAAGATTAGAACTATCTATTGTAGCAGTAGGTATTTCTATTCTAAAGCCGGTTTCACATGGAGCGGTACGAGTGTAACAACCGGAAAGACGGAAGGCCGGAAAACCCAGTGGAAGGGGTGGCGGAATGCGGCAGGGTGTTCACATGAAGCGGCACCTCGCTAAACGGAATCATATCCTTCCTACTGAAAAAACGACCACATATGCTCTTTCCAGAGAAGTGACATTTCGTCTCATTTGCCACATTCCTACTGTTTTTATTGTAAAGTATCTGGCAATGTGCAAAGTGGGTAGCAGATGGAAAATTTTCTCTAAGGTCAGATAGTAAGGCTCGAAACTGTATAATAGACGATGCAGGTGCGAATATGTCCCTAATAGTCGAATCACTGTTTCTGAATTTCTGTGTCACTACTGACAGTTTGTAGACAACAGTACCACACACACTATGCGACATTTCAGAGTGAGCTATTTGTGAGTTTCGAAGAGATTGTAGAACGATGTGCTGTAAAGACTGAAGATGGAACTCATGTAGAATCGTTTGAAAGGGATACCAACGTTTTTGAGCCTGACGTGAATGGTATGGTGGAGAGGATAAATTTTTGCGATGTTTGGTATGTCAGAAAATGAGCTAATCCTGTTTTCAGTTCTAGCAGCACATGATATCAATCCACAGAGTAAGTTCAGACAAAGTGTGGAGTGGTTTTTGTTCTCCAACAGGGGAATTAATTGGCATTCGGTCCAAGGGTTCTACAGGATTCAACTGAAAATAGAACCCTAAGTTGGGGTCGTGTTGATGAGAGGATGTGCTTCAGCTCTATCATGAATGGTGTGCACACCAAAATGAACGAAACAAACCCTATGAATGAAACCCTTGAAGAAATAGGTATTGGAGTAGAATTGGATCGTGAAGTTTTGTGAAGAATGAGTACATGGGAAGGCACATAGGTTTAAATTTCTCGAGATAGATAGAACCAGTAAACCTTGACAGTTAAGGAGGCGCCGTATGGCCTCCGAAAGCAGACCGACTGGGCTACCCCATTATTCCTCCGGCTGCGTGTCGCCACGGTCCGTAATTTTGTGTCCTCCGCATCTTTAATTTATTTTATCAAAATGTCGGGCGAGATTTTATCAAAGTCTGGTCGAGAAAGAGATTATTTGCTCGGGCGAGGCCGGTAACATTTATCCGGGATATGGCCGGAAAAAGAGCTAAGTTTGGTTGCGTCGTTGCACCACTATCTTGCCCAAGGGGAGTGAGAGAGATCGAGAATATTTTTCGATGCGTGACCCTTTGGTGGAGTATTTTTCATTTTCTGAGTGTGATGTAGACGGGGAAGAATTTTTCGACCCAATCGACCCTCCGGGTGCTGATGGGGACGTTGGGGAGCCTTTTCCCTGGACCTCAACTCAGCGTCCAATGCTTTTGGGGGAATCAGGACATTTCTTAGGGTTTGAATCCGACGCTGTGGATGCGATGGATCCCTTCACCCAGCTTTCCTGTTGGCTTCAGGGGACAACCCGAATGTGCGTCACCACATTCAAAATGGTTTGGTTTCGTCCACTTTCGAGGCCCTTCGTGCTGAGTATCTGGTTCTGGAGATAGGGTGTTTTCCCAACAGCAAAGCCAGATCACCATGGCGGTTACGTCTCTACGACTGGGCCTGACGTCCATTTTGAATCAGGGTGATGAGGCGGCAAGGGTGGTGTCTCCTGCCTATAACACCCTGCGTGATGCGGGAAGATCTCTGACCGCCTTGTTCTATGATGCGAACCGGATTAGACATCTCACAATATGCAAAGCTTGTACACAACCCCTCAAGACTATTTCAAAAGATATAGCCCCCTCTTCCTTTTTATTTGGCGATAATTTAGGGGTGCACACTGTAACCCGGAATGGGAACGCGGGTCTGCTAAGCGGGGGTAGCCCACGATGAAAGCCAAGTCCCGCCCAAACCGTCCAAGTGCCAATCAGCACGACGCAGGACAGCATTCCTGATGCACAAGGGGGCTTCCCCCAGGATGCCTAACGAACCAACCCATCATAACAAGTAGACTGTCATGGACATCCTCAGGTGAGTTTTCCCCCTCCGGGATGTCGTTTAAAATAATTTATGGCATATTGGCATGCAATTGCGGATAGTAAGTATATTAAATTTTGGATGGTTAGAGGGGGTTTGCATCCCATTTACCTTGATTCCTCCTCCTCAGTCCCGCATGATACCTCATTCCCAGGATCATTTAATGTTCATTAGCCAGATGAACAATTTGGATGAAAAATTTATATCTGACCAGGTAGTGTGTCTTTGTACCCCCTGGGAAGATCAAGTTATTTCCCCTACTTTCATTGTATCAAAGCCGTCCAGAGGGAATCGATTTATCCCAAATTTAAAATATGTTAATTCATTTGTTTCAACCCCACATTTTAAATTAGAGGACTAGCGCACGATGCGTGATTTGGTTTCCAATAATTGTAATGGGGCTACTGTTGACCATCCGGCCACCCCTTAAGATAAATCTTGTAAAGGTCAGATCTTAAGGTAAGCCTTGAAGTCAGCGAAGGTGCGTCCTTAGCGGAGAATAATTTTAATTCCTATGCTAGATTCACTCCCCCACCCCCTCCATCCAGCCTGACCTCCTGTGGTGGCACTCTAATGGTTTTTCAATGGAGAATAGACTGAATGGTTTTTCAATGGAGGCCTGTCCATCAGGGTGGGGGGGGGGGGGGGGGGAGACTTGTGACGGATGCACGATAAGTGGGTGGTGGTCCCAGGAGGAGGCTTCATGGCAAATCAATGCCATGGAGGAGCTCAGAGCAATTTTATCAGCATTGCAATACTTTGGTGACTAGTTAGGAAACCTAAGAATTCTTATTCGATCAGATAACATGACAACCATCAGTTGTCTGAATAAACAGGACTCTATGGTTTCCTCGAAGTTATGTTCTGTAGCCTGGGAAATTTGGAAAAGTTGTGAGACGAGAGGGAATTTTGTCTTCGCGTCCTATATCACTTTGGCAGAAAATTTGCTAGTGGACGAATGTTTCTGTCATCTCACTGGGGACACGGGAGTGGTCCCTGCGTGAGAAATACTTCACAGAAATAGTCCGGTGGTTTGGCTCCTTTGCCGTGGACTATTTCGCGTCAGTCACGAATATGAAGTGCCCCATTTTCTTTTTGTGGTTTCCGAACCCCGAGGGCGGGCGGAGTGGATGCCTTTGCTTTTTCCTAGTTTTTAGCCTTCCCACCTTTTATGTTAATTGAAAGTTTTTGAGGAAGAGGATTGAGCTACGGGTGTGGTGGTGGTACCCTACTGGCCTTCAAAGGCTTGGTACTCCCTTTTTTGTGAACTTTTGGTCACTGAACTTCTAGTCTCGGGACCTTCTTTTTCTTCCTTTCAGGTCCCAGATACAGCCGCAAGCAAGCTCACTCACGTTACTGGTGGTGTTTGGCCTTCCTCAAAATTGTAATTGCCGCCAAGAAGGGAAGTAGGCTAGAAACTTAGTTCCTTGAGCCACCGAGACAGCGCCAATGTCGCTTTGAATAAATCGTCACCCTTTTTATACTTCTGAACGGAACAATGAAGATTATGTTTCCCGATATTATTCCCGAATATCCCTGAGCAATATAATGATCTGAACTCCCGCAATATTGTGAAAGGTGATATAATTGATGTCAAATATGCTGGGTAACCTCCTATCATGTAAACACTGCATTACTGACTAGCGCCCTTGCCTGCTCGTCTTGCGGACGAAAAGGGAAATTGAATCATTCTGTTATCGTATCCCGTTGTAATAATTGTCTCTCCCAATTTACCGCCAGTTATTCATTTCAATAAAGTATTGAGAACTAGGATCCCGTGAAAAACTTGTTGTTTGTTTCCCGTGATTATTCAGGCGGCCAGGTTATCAGGGAAACTTTCCTGAAAAAGAAGGGAACCCCTTGGGCGCAGTTGACACCATGGTGGCATCATTCTCAATTCTTGCTTTAAGAATTGGTGGACCTTTCGTGAGGCCCATTATCAAGGCCCTTGGGATCCCCAGCCTATTTCAGTGGTTTCCTTCTGGCAGGAGGTACTAGATGAATCACCTCTGTCATATTTGACAATCAACTCTTTTCGTTCGGCATTGTCACTGATTTCCTCAGCCTCCCTGGGTTCTCACCCCCTGCTAAACAGGATTTTGAAGGGGGTTGCATCTATCCGACCACCCCTTCGGAAGTATGAGATTACATAGGACCCACAGTTGGTCCTCGGAGCTCTGGAGAAGCTGACAGAGAATTTAGGGGACTTGTCCAAAAATCTATTGACCCTTCTCCTTCTGGCTACGGAGCAGCATCTCCAGACAATAGCTTAGCTGCCATTAAGTTGAAGGATATTGTCCATATCATAGACCTTGGGATTAAGATTTTTGTTACTGGCAGGTTGAAGACCTCGGGTCCTTCCAGACCTGAGCCATGTCTACTCTTACCCTTTTTTCCAGAGCGACCCCTGCTGTGTGTGGCCTTTGCTGGTGTTATAGTACTTGTCTCTTACAGCGCCAAAGCGTAGCAACCGAGATCACCCCTGTTTCTTACGGTTAGAAGACCATTTGGTCCTACAGGCACACCTCGGTCCCGGCAGCAAGGAGAGGGGGAGCCCCCCTGTATACAATTTTCCGGGCAGCGGGCTGGACATCCTCCTCAGGGGTTTTTGCCTGCTGTTATAATAGGCCATTGGCTCCTTCCCCGGTTCTGACATCGATTTTTTCAGCCAACACACCGGGAGGAGAGCCTGGGTAGTGGTAGCCGATAGTGAATCATATCTCTATACAAAGACCTGGTTAGTTACGTTTCCTTTTCTGGTGCTAGTAGCTGCCTTTGCAGCTCGTGCCTTATGTTAATTTAATGATAAAGAGATATAAGTATTTATAGGTGCTTGCAGCCACATCTACGGCTCACACTGTTACACTTACACTCAGAACATATATAAGTCTGGATGGAAATTAATATCAGATTGTTCTGCTTCCAGGTAGGAGCTTCACCTGGGTATAGGAGCCCACCTATTGTTATACTTCAGCGGTTACGTGCTGGTCCGGTACTGTACTGGATTGTATGTAAACTCTTATATTCTCTTTTTTACCCGTGTGATCCTATGGAAATGGTGATTATTACTTTTATGAGGGCCTTAATGCTCTAATTACATTTTTCTTGGTGTTCATTTTTTCAGATATACCTCTCTTATTGTATAGCCCTTCTGTGTACTTATTGAAATTCTCTCGGGGGTTGTCTGTTCAGATATATCCCTAGGGTCTCCGGACTGGGTTACATTCCTCCCTCACTAGGTTCCCCTCGATCCCACCTCGGTTTCTGACCTGGTTCACGATCAGCAGCGGAGAGGGGAGAGAGAGAGGGGGGAGATAAGGTGCTACATGACAGAGAGGAGCGGGTGATGGGGACCGGGATTAAGACCCAGGAACCACATTTTTTCCTCTCCTTCCCCCAGATAGAGGGAACACAGGAGGAGGCGCGGAATTTTCGCACTTTGCTCTTGTTGTGAGGAGGGAGTCAAGCTGTCCAGGTCTGGACCCGACAGTCTACGATCTTGCTGTAGTGTTATTTTCTTTAAAGATCTACATTGTTAAAACACCCTTTTGTGCACCCTTGATATAATTGATGAATTAACGAACTTCCTAATGAAATCCATTCATAATTATGTCAGGGGGGGGGGGGGGGGCGCACTAGAGGGTGTTTTATGCCCACCTATTTCCCGGCCCTGCATCATAGACATGCCCGAGGACTCTTCCAACTAATGAGGTTTTGGAGACCGCAGACAGTACTGCCAACATGGCCGGGTTGAATATTGGTTGGCACGACCTCCTTAAATGCGCCCGTCCCACTGTTTTTTGAATTTTGCCTTCAAAATGGCTCTGTCCAACGCCATGGCTGGGGGCCGCTACGTTGTTAAAACACCCTCCAGTGCCCCCTGACATAATTATGAATGAACTTCACTAGGAAGTTCGTTTATTCATCATTGCTAAGATCTTGCCACTGGGACGATGCAGCCTCCCACCTATAAGTATACTGTGTACAACCTTCCTTCCTTCCTAGCGAATATTATCCAACAAGTGCGCACAGAAGAAGCCAATATAGTTTTTCAATCATTTGTATGGTAAGGCCATATTTTTCTAACATTGCTCATATTGTACTCTTATTGAGGTTTAGTGTCCCTGGAGAGGAGGATGGGGGGGGGGGGGTTCATCCCCCGTTTGCATGCCAGAATTACCAGTTGATATTTCAACAATGCTGTCATATGAAAAGCTCCATGACCGTCACATAGACCTACCTGGTGATTCTGTCTTTCCTGCTACAATGGTTTTTCCCCTCACAAAAATAATACTAATAATAATAATTGAAAAACCCCTCCAAAACTCATTACTTATTTGGTGTTTTCCCTTTGGGATAGTTGACAGGCTTTGCCAAATTGACACTGTCGCAATTTTGTTTTCCATTAAATTTTCCAAGTGGAGGGGGGCTGATGTCACATTCAGAAATCATAAATAATTAACACCTGAACTGTGACCTCTTAGAGAGATATCGAAGGGGGTCGGGGGAACCAAAATCTATGAAGTACCAAGCTGAGTCGTTGAAAATGTGCACTAACCTCTTGAAATTCGCTTGAATCCTCAATAGCACATGTATTGAAATGAAACCTAGAGTAAAGATTAACTCTTTGCAATACAGTAACCCATGATTTCAAGAAAATTTAGCAAACCATTACATGGTGAACGGGATACTGATACAACGACATTATCGTATTTCACTGAGAATGGCTGCTAGTTCTGCCACTATTGGAGTGCGGCCAGAACGTGGATGCCTAGAGGGAGGATGTCGATGTGGATGGATATCGTGCTCGCCATCCATACAAACAAATACGAATTTTTGAGTATGGGTGGACAGAACGAGGAGGCAGGAGGAGCGATGCTAGGCTCGCTGCTACGTCGATGTTTTTGAATTCCAAAATAATTTGATCCTGGGATGTCAATGTCGCAGTCACATCCATGCTCCCTCCTCTCTTATTGGCTGTTTCAAGACACACCCCTCTCCACTGCATGTTCCTGTTCTGTGTTCAGGGTGGCCTCCAACTGGGAAAGTCACGGAAAACCTGGGATCGTCAGGGAATTCTTTGCGTCGGGAAAACGTCAGGAAATTTTGCAAAAACCACCTAATGTAAGAGATTTAAAAAAATGAAAACGTTGTGTAATAATTTGCACCGTTTTTAGGTATATTCTAACACTACTTACTTGATCATTCTACATATCATTTCATAGGTGGGTTATACGAATGACAAAAGGCAGATACATTGTGACATGGATATGTCTATGGCTCCCCTGGTTACTACACATCACCTTGAAGTAAACGATATGTGAGAAAAATCAATAGAGTATCGAACTAGGGAGCAAACCCAGTAGAGCAGTGGATTGACCCAGTGAGAGTCCCAACAACTAGTTTGTATAGGTATACATAAGCTAGGACTTCTCAGAAGGGTTAAGGAGGAGGAAATTGGCCCATTGAAATGTGGAGCATGTGTAATAAATGTACAGCTTTCCAACAAAAGATTTTTGTGGGATAAAAATAAGCAAGTAATATTCTCTTTAGCAACGAATGGTTGTAGGCAAGAAAAAAGAAAAAAAAAAGCGTGACATTTTTTGCTGTCGGACGAACATTTGGAATTACCCCTAGGGCTAAGGAATATCCTAGCAAAAAAAAAAAGAAAAAAAAAGTTTTCCACTCAAATTATTGAAGTTTAAATTTAAACTTCAACAAATCGCTCCAGATCACAAATTGAGAGACCATGAAATATTAAATAAAAAGTCATGCAGCATGACCATATGGGCGAATTTTCGTATTACATTTAGGTTGAATTGTTTTGATATTTGAGCACTTTGTGGACAACGAAATTGTTAAATATAAATTCAAAATACTTATTCTAAATAATGGTCTGCTATTCGAAAATTATTTCGGACTTATAGCTTTTTCTGCAGCTTTTACTGATTTTTTTTCCCCCCCACATATTAATGAAATTTAAGGACATTTTTCAGTACAATTTTGTGCATAAATTTTTGAATGTTCTAATTTATAGGTACTTGATAAACTCAAGCTGAGTAATATTCTGCTATAAAATAGAAATGTAGGTATTTTAAACGTTTTTGCCATTTTTGGTGCTTTTTAAGCTCATTTTTTGAAATTTGACTAATTTAAAGTGCTCAAAATGGGCTGTCCAACGAAATAACCCTTTCTTATTAAATACTTGATTTTTTTGGCGAAAGGAAAGATTTTTTTATAAGGAGAGTTACCGACCTTGATATTTTTTGTCAGGAAAAACGGGAAAAGTTCGATTGTCAGGAAAAACGGAAAAAGTTCGGTCTGGGAAAAGTCAGGGAAATTTGAAATTTCAATTTTGGGCGCGGTAGCCATCCACATCGACATCCCTCTAGGATCCCTCTAGCCATCCGCGTTCTGGCTGCACCCTTAGAACCAACTGATAGCGCCAACGCACAACCCGCAGTCTAGTTTCGAGAAAGTGATCTAGTTTTAACTATAAATTACAATGGGCACCTCCGTACTTAATCAGAGGCTTACAAAAGACTGGACCATTGAGAAAACCGTCAATTATAGTGCAGACAAATGGATTGGATATTAGGAGGGTTTCTAGGAAATTTACTTTATTTCTTAGGGTGTGGCCAGAATGGGGATGCCTAGAGGGAGGATGTCGATGTGGATGGATATCGCACTCACCATCCATATAAACAAATAGGAATGTTTGAATTCAGGTGGAAAGAACAAAAAGGTAGGAGGAGTGATGCCGGGCTTGCTGCAACGACGTCGATGATTTTGAATTCCAAAATAATTTGATCCTGGGAGGTCTCGGTCGCTACTCATCCATGCTCCCTCCTCTCTGGTTGGCTGTTTCAAGGACGCACCCCTCTCCACTGCATGTTTCCTTTCTGTGTTTCACATTTCACAGCCGCTCCTCTCCCAATAGTCATCATCACTCCGGCCCTCTTCAGCAACCACCATGTTCTTAACAAGGCAGACAGGAAGCTAAATATGGATGGCTACCACGACAGCCAACCACATCAATATCCTTTCTTCAAGCATTTGCGTTCTGGCCACACCCCTAGGGAGCAAATATTCAAATGAATGCATATGGAGTTCCTAAGTGGTGAAGCGATGAATATGTGGGGGATGTCGAGAGTGGGTCTCAGGTCTCAATTCTAAAGTTGAACCTACTCATGGGAGAAAGGTCACCTAGTCATTTATAGATTATCCTGTTATACATTAGATTTATTTGATGTTGATGGGCAACCATCAACGTTCACATTGAAACACGTGAACTTTGTGGAAAAATTTGGCTTACCCTCTTGCACAATATACTCCTTCCTCTTGAAATGTAGTAGAGGTCACGACCTTTGGAGGCCACCATACTCTTGTCTAGAAACGTCTTTTCTACAAACTTCACATTTACAGGGTAGCAAAGAACTTGTTAAGTCGTATGATTTCTTTATTCCCAATTGATTCTATTGGCAGAAATAGTTGAATGGTGCCTCCAAAACAATCAGTTTTGTTTTTCCTCGATTTTAACAAAACTTCAACAAATTGTATTGAGTTTATTTGTTTGGTTGTACTCAATGTCCAGATATCCGAAAAAAAGACAATGTGGTGGAGTAATTTACAGTTAGACAAAGCAGCATCTAGGAGACCTTTCATGGTTGCATCATTCATTTGAAAAGGATGCAACAAAATATTTGTGAGGTAGCAGCAACTGGAGCTCGATTCGCAAGCCACAACAAAACAATTCAATATTAGGGGTGGTGGACAGCAAGGTATGGCTTTCTACAGAACTTGAGTTAACAATTTCGGTGGGTTTAGTTTTCTATCTACCAATAGTATTAAATCCTGGATAGATCCGTTGAGCATTGACAGGGTGGATTGATTATAATGCTCTCAACCTGGAATAGATTTCGCTATTGTGGCAGGTGTCAGCTTTGAAAGGGTAGGGAGGACACCCATAAAATATCAGTCTGTCTGCTTATCTGGAACTCAGTGCCCTGTGGCTCTAGACTAAGCTTAGGCACTACATCACATATGAAGTTTGTTTCTCAAAGGGGTTGACCGCCTTTTCTTTTTGTGTGGAAATCTCAGATTTGGAGGCAGCCAGCAAGTACTCTACGTCAACATCATTAAATTTTAATCGCGTTGTAGACCAACTCGGGTTCAGGAGAAACGTCCGATGAAACTGTTTGTGAGTCAGGTTTGTCATATTTACAAAGAGGTAGGTGGGATAGCTTGCTTTTAAGAACTCTGATTTTCTCTCCACTTCGATGTTAGCAGATGTTAGCCAACTTCTCCTCCAAACATGCATCCTCATATTGAAGGTGGTCTCTTTAGAGTCCAACAAGTCTTTCGACTCCCGAGTTTTAATACATAATAATTCTAAATAATTTGAATAAAATTCGGTGATTCAAAAAAGACTGGATTTTTAGGGTTTTTATGCAGTTTTTATTTATAGATTTTTCAGTAAGTACTAATAAAATCTAAGTACGTTTTTCAGCATAATTTTGTGCAAATTTTTTTTAATGTCCTAGTTAATCGGGCTTCGAACATGAGAAGCTCGAGATAGAGCCCAGCACGTAAACAATGACCTAACCGATTAGCTACCTACTCTTTTGTTGCCTATAAGGGCAGTTGTGACGGACACAAGTTGTTTTGTCGGTTTTTTGTTTGTTGGTGTGATTCTTTATTATAATAATTTATTTATTAATAATATTACTTTCATTTTTGAAAAGGATTGATGAGTTTGGTGGTGAGGGGAATGAATTGTAGAGCGAAAAGGGGCGACACTAGGTACTGACTGGGGAAAAAATCATGTCAACGACCATTTTCTTTGGGGCACTGCCCCCCTAGCGCTCTTAACGGTAGACCTTGTTAGTTCGCAGCCCCATTGTTGATCATTTTGTTTAGACTAAAAGTTTGCTAAATATTATAAATTTACCGACTTTTGACCGTTTTTTCCCATTTCAGTGATTTTTTAGAAAGTAGATACATTGTTGAAATTTGACAAATCAATCCTGGAGTAGTCGTCCAAAATGACACACGCGCACGCGCGCGCACACACACACACACACACACACACACATATATATATATACAGGGAATCAGCGTAAAAAATTCGAATTAACGCCATTTTTCATAAATTTTTACGTAGATCTCGGTAAAAATACTTTTTTATTGTAGATTCGAATTCTACGTGAAATATCATTATTACATGATTTTTTCAGAGCGCGCTAACTGACGCGATTCCGCTCCAATAGTGCGCAATTTCGATCTAAAAGTGCAAAAATTGTGAAATACCTAATGAGTTTTTAAAGATATTCAACTGCCACGTGTAATACATGATTTTGGGGTATTTTTTCGTGCGGAACCTCGAAATGATGTTCATCTATTGAAATTTGAAACAGCTATATGGGAAAACACCAAAAAATCGACCAGGATTGCACTTTTCTTACACATTTCCACACAGCACAAAGCGTTCTAAAATGTGGGTTTTTCGGTAAAAACTCAGTATTTCACAATTTTTGCACTTTTAGATCGAAATTGCGCCCTTTTGGAGCGGAATCGCGCCAGTTCGAGCGCTCTGAAAAAATTGAGTGATGGGTCATTTCTTCATGAAATTTCACGTAGAATTCGAATCTGGAATTTAAAAAAAAAATCGGGGTTTTCCATTTAAAAAACGAAGTTAATGCCATTGGCGCAAGTGGCGCGCGCGAAAATATTTGTCCTGAGATCTACGTAAAAAATATGACGAATGGCGTTGGTCCTTATCTATTACGCTGAATTCAAGGGAAATGAAGTAACCTTTCAGTGGGACACCCTATATATATATATGAATATATATGTATATATATACATACATATATATATATATATATATATATATATATGAATATATATGTATATATATACATACATATATATACGAATACTTCAGGAACCGTTTCAGAATACCTCAAAACAGAATTCAATGAAGAAATTTTTCAACATTTTTGATTTTTTTAAATTTCAAGCAATTGCCATAGCTTAATTGTTTACGAAAATTGGCTAAAAAATAAATTGATCTCAAGAAAATCCAAGAAGCCTCAACTGTTAATTCTGTATCCTCCATGCTAAATCAAGCCATGGTAGAAGATCGCAGCATGGAAGATTGTTGCCAATGCTATTAATAAGCTATCAAACTCTTCCAAGTAGAACGAATTTTACTAGAGTCAAGAGGATTTTATAAATTCAAGAGGAACGACATTGGTATAGGTACCTCAGTATGTTCGTCAGGTATTCTAACATAAATCACCTTCCCGAAATTGGAAAAGTAGTCTCTTAGTGTTTCAGTGGTGCTGATGTCCGAGATTCCGGTAAGAACAACCTTCGGGTTATTGTGGTTACACCGGTGGAAGCGAATTCTCCGCCGGACCTCTTCTCCAAGATCTGGGGAAATGAAATCAACAATTAATCAATAACACCAATACATACAGTGCGTATCATTTGATAGTGCAAATACTTCTGATTAATGTTTTTCATGTCATTACTAACAACAAGTTCCTCTCTGCAATTATTGTTTGAATAATTGTTTAATTATTGTTCTTTGTTTATTGTTTTCGAGTTATTTAAATGTTAAGATTTTTTCGTTTTGTTTTACCCTATAACTTTGAAAGTTCTAGTCATGCAGCATGATCGTATGAGCAAATTTTTATAGTTTATGGTATTATATTATGTTACCTACTTGTTTTGAAATTTGAGCCCTTTTTTGGGCAGAAACCGACAATATGGCAAATAAACTAGAACTAAAACAGGTATTCTATGAAATAAAACAGGTATTGGAATTTTAGCGATTTATCAGTTTTCTGGTCGATTTCTCAGCAAGTACATTTGTATGTATAAATTTTATGGTGTCCTAGTCCTAGTTTGATGTTGATTAACTTTTCGTGACTAAAATTTTGCTAAACAAACATAAATTCAACAATTTTTAGCCGTTCTTAGCTATTTTAGGTAATTTTTAGTGATTCTTATAGTTTATTTTTGAAATTTGACCAATTCAATGGGCTCAAAATGTTAGCCAACTAATTCATCTTTTCGTTTGAAATGTTTGATTTTTTGGCGCAAGAACAGCTCGATTTTTCGGCACACGTTCGCACGTACATATATAGGTATATGAAAAAGCGTTAAACTCTAGGATTCCTTTCAGAATGCCTCAAAACTGATTTTGATGAAGAAAAGTTTCGAAAATTTTAATTTTACATTTTTTAGAGCCATTGCAGCTTTATTTTCTACTAAAATTCGCTAATGGCAGCAACTCCCTTAAAGTTTATTCCACACTATACAAATTCGCTTTATCCCAAACCAACCTATCACATCTCTTCCTCCCTATCGCAAAGTAACTTTATACGCCGATATTAATTTCTTGTTGGTATTCATGATTCATGAAAATTATGTTCATTTTCTTGTTCATACACTTTCAAAATCTGCCACTGAAAAACCTTTTTTGAATAATGTTAGTAGTTTAGTCGGCCGTAAGTACTTGTGTCTTAGGAATTAGTCGGGATGCGGCCCAGGGGACAAAAAATGTGAATTTATCTCATGTTTTTTATTCGACGTTTCGTCCTCTTGCTGAGGACATCTTCAGGATCCTACACGGACAAAACAGGCATTGTTATATGTTATAGGGATAAGGTGCTTGGGGATTTTATCATCTGGGGCGAGCTACAGCGGATGCTAACCTAATAAAGTCATGATGGTCGAATTAGTGTTTTACCTTAAAGTGACGCTACTTTTCTTACAGTAAGAGGGTTCTGCACCAAGAGGATTTTCCCGCCTATCCCGTGTGTTCAGTTTCCAGTATTTCTATGATTCCTAGTTCTTCCCTTATTCAAAAAAGTGTCTTAGGAATTAGTCGGGATACAAAAAATGTGAATTTATCTCATGTTTTTTATTCGACGTTTCGTCCTCTTGCTGAGGACATCTTCAGGATCCTACACGGACAAAACAGGCATTGTTATATGTTATAATTATTGTTATCTTGAACAGAAGAAAACAAAAAATATATATATGGTTATATTCGGACGTTTAAAAATTTTTCCTGGACACACCAGTAAGTTTGTAGTTCAAATTAGTTTTTAACTATTATTTTTTGTTTTCTTCTGTTCAAGATAACAATACCTATAACATATAACAATGCCTGTTTTGTCCGTGTAGGATCCTGAAGATGTCCTCAGCAAGAGGACGAAACGTCGAATAAAAAACATGAGATAAATTCACATTTTTTGTATCCCGACTAATTCCTAAGACACTTTTTTGAATAAGGGAAGAACTAGGAATCATAGAAATACTGGAAACTGAACACACGGGATAGGCGGGAAAATCCTCTTGGTGCAGAACCCTCTTACTGTAAGATAAGTAGCGTCACTTTAAGGTAAAACACTAATTCGACCATCATGACTTTATTAGGTTAGCATCCGCTGTAGCTCGCCCCAGATGATAAAATCCCCAAGCACCTTATCCCAAATGATTACTGCTTAGGAACTCTCGATTATATATTAGTTTTCAACGACTTTATAGCAAATATTAATGACATTTAAGTGCATTTTCAGCATCATTTTATATAGGTAAAAATTTTATAATGCTCTAATTCATCATTAACAAACTTCTTGAGACTAAACTTCCCAAAAAATAAATTAATTAATTCAAACATTAAATTTATTGCTAGCAGTTTTTAGCAATTCTTAAAAATGTATGAACACATATTTTCAATTTCATTAATTTAGTGTGATCCAAAAGTACTGGCCAACAATCGATTAATTTGGAAAGCTCCTTTAATTTGGCACAAGAACGGGGGATTTTTACCTCATTCTTAAGAAGAATAGTCTGAAATGACACACACAAATTCTATATAAATTTTAAAAAGAACAAACTTCGGGCATTGTTACATTCTTTACCGTAGTAATAACCATGTCTTTATAATTCCATTGTGTTTCAATAATAAAAAGCAATTGGACATAGTGGATTGATTGATTTGTCTTGTGGAATAGGTACATAATTTTGTATCGGTTTTTAATCGGTTGGTGATCGCAAAAACACATTCCGTGAAAAAAATTGTGAGTTTGTGTGTGAGACAAGTTTTGTCGCTGTCCAGGTCACGATTCTCGGCCGATTTTTGGGATTCTTTCTTTGTTTGATCCCGATTTCGGTCTAGTTGTGCAACAAACCCCGGAAATTTTAAATTTCATGATGGAAAAGGGGAATGGAGAGGGTAAAGATTGGTTTTTTTTCGACAAATTTTGTCACTGCCACCCACTATTCTCGTCAGATTTTCCCAATTCTTTTGTTGTTCAACTGTAAATTCGGTCTAGTTTTGGAACGTATACCCGGTGTTTCAGAAGTTATGGTCCACCCTCCGGCATTTCATTAGTTAACCACGTAAAAACATTTATATATTTTTTGTGAGAAATTCAGGAAAAGTACTTTTGCGCAGACCAGTTGCGCGCAAATTACACTAACTTCATTTTTTCAAATGCGAACCCCCCTTTTTATTGCAGATTCGGACTCTACATGACATTTCATGAAGAAATGACTCATCACTCGATTTTGTAGGTTTGCATAAACGAGCGCTCTTCCGCTCTAAAAGTGCAAAAATTGTGAAATAGGTAGGTACTGAGTTTTGAAGATATTCAATTGCCACATGTAATTCATGATTTTGGGGCATTTTTCCGTGCTGAACATCGTAATGCAGTTTATTTATTGATATTTGCAATAACAACTTGGGAAAAACCGAAAAAATTGCACTTTAATTCGCTTTGTGCTGTGAATTGTGGTCGATTTTTCGGTGTTTTCCCAAGTTGGTGTTGCAAATATCAATAAATGAACATCATTACGAGGTTCAGCACGAAAAAATACCCTTAAATCTTTCATTACATGTGGCAATTTAATAACTTCAAAAACTCAGTATCTCACAATTTTTCACTTATGGAGCGGAATTGCGCCCATATAGGCGCACTTAAAAATCGAGTGCGAGGTCATTTCTTCGTGAAATTTCACGTAGAATTTGAATCTCCAATAAAAATGGGGGGTTCTTCTTTGAAAAAATGAAGTTAGTGTCAATTGCGCACAATTACGTAAAAGTGGTCGGTGCGAAAGTATTTTTCCTGAATTCCTCACTAAAAAATATAAAGAATGGCTTTGGGCCTATTTTTTTAAGCAATTTAATAAGGAAATGCGAGAGGGTAGACCATAACTTCTGAAACACCCTGTATATTCATATATACACGGATCCGTATGTATATACACGGATATATGTATCAGGAGTTTAAAATTTCACTATGGAAGGGGGCGAATGGGGGTAATCGTAATAAGTTGTGATGTTTTATTCTTCTTTGATTTAAATGATTTTTTTTTTTTTTTTTTTTTTTTTCAATTATGAATATGGTCTAGTTTTGGAAAATATGTCAGGAGTTACAAACTTCATGATGGAAGGGGGTGAACGGAGGAGGTAATAACAAATAATCGTGATATTTTTTACTATTGATATCTGTTTTCGGGGATAGTTTAAATTATTTGATCAATCCAGATTTTAGTCGTCATGCAATTTTGGGAGTTTCAAATTTATTGTTGTTGTGGGGGGGGGGGGGATTCAGAGAAATCATATTTATATTTTTTCCTCTTAATTTAATTCTCACCAAAATTATATCTAATCCATTCATAGGGACGTCCCTGTAATGCCTGCATTACTTACCAATATCTTATGAGCTTTCCTATCATCATGTAGGAACCTTGTTATAAGCTTTATTCATGAACAGCAGTAACAAACCCGTATATTGTATTTGGAAATAATGCAGTCATTTTTAATGTTTAATATAGATAAATATTTGTTATATTATATATTTTATAATTTTGTCAATATTTGTGTTCCCTATCAACGTATACTACTAAACTTATTCATTCATTTGCTTACTATTCAATGGGATACGCGCCCACTCTATTTTCATATTCATCATTGAACGTGGATATCAACCTGAGCATTTTGAGACTAAACACGCTCTCATAAGATTAGCAGTTCTTTTTCTATGATTTTTCAAACGTTCATAATAATATGGGACAGACAGTAATAATTAAAAAAAAAAAAGCAAAATCATAGATATCAAGTAAACATACAATAAAAATTTTTGTTTTAGACGACACGCTCAAGGTCGACTCGAGGGGTGTGAAAATTTGATCAGTGAGGAGGCGAACGGTGTAAAAATAAGATTTTGCGGTTGATAGGAGAGGGTGGGTCGTTGTCAGCTCAAGTCCCGGTGCACACGAGCGTCAAAATGACGCTGGACGCCGCGTCATTTTCAATCGGATAACTAGAGATACACAGCGGAGCATGGTGCGGTGCACACGGGACGCCGATACCTATCTGCAGCTGGCGTTGACGCGGATAGGTATCAAAGTTGACGCAGGTTTCTGTGGGACGCGCGTTGCGGGCGATAGGTATCTTGCCGCCCGATACCCCTAGCAGTACTCAACAGTCAATCGTCCGGTGCACACGTGCAGCTGCGTCACTTCGCGTCAACCATCATTTTGAAGATTTCGGTCCACGATTTTTTGAAAAACTTCAATTTTCTGCACATTGATTCATTGTCAAAGGATACGAGAAAGCTACATGCTATGCCCAACATGCCGTTTTTAGCGAATCTTCGCAGAAAATAGGGCTACTGCAATTATAAAATAACAATTTTCGAAAACATTCTTCATTGAAATCCGAGTCCTAGCTCCGAGGTCCTTCCAACTTTTCGTCCAACACCAACCAAAATCCATATTCATATCAATTTCATATACCTATATATATAGGTATATGAAATGTAGGTACGTTTTAGCGAATTTTCGTCGAAAATGAAGCTATTGCGATGGCTACAAAAATTGTAAAATCAAAATTTTTGAAAATGTTCTTCATTGAAATCCGTTTTGAGACATTCTGAAACGAATCCTAGAGTTTAACATTTTTCATATATATATACCTATCATTCCAGACGATAACTCTCCTTAGGATTGAGATAAAAATCCCGTTCTTGGGCTAAAAAATCAAGCATTCCAAACGAAAGGATGAGTTTGTTGGTCAACTATTTTTGAGCACATTTAATTGGCAAATTTGGAAAAATGTACTAAAAAATCACTAAAAATGGCTAAAAACAGCCAAAAAGCGTTACATTTATAAGTTTTAGCACAATTTTAGTCAAAACTAAACTGTAAACGATTAACTAGGGCATTTAATAAGTTTTGCTCAAAATTATGCTGAAAAACGTAGGTAGGTACTTTAATTTCAATAATATTCGCTTCTTCAGTACTTCCGATTTCTGCCCTCTTCTTTGCGAAATACGTACTTGTGCACCAAATACGAAAAAACCACTTTCTTCTTCAATATCTGGGCGCGGGTTGAGAGATCCATCCTTGTAGGTGGCGAGCAAGTGACTGACGCGTCATGACGCGGCTCTGGCCTATCCCCGTGTGCATTGAAACTCAGATAGGACGCAGATAGCTATTCCAAGAAATGACGCGGCGTCCAGCGTCATTTTGACGCTCGTGTGCACCGGGGCTTAAGGTCAAGACAGAGCAAGTTTAGCTATATCTAAAGTTAACTAATGGATAGACCTCAAATTCCAGGCATTAAATATGTATAGGTTATATAGGCATAGAGGCACGTGTATAGGCATAAACCAAGTATTGACTGGTAGGGGTCACGACTATTATAAAACTTATGAGTTCGTGAGCTAAGGCTAGTCCACGGCTATTATATTCAGTTCGCTGCACTGTATTCAGAAAATAATACGGTATATAGCCGGATATAGATGCACTTCCTAACCTATTGAGGTCAGGTTGCACGAGTTCGTCTATATTAACCGAATAACGCGCGAAAACTTTAAAATATTGATTCGGCACTGTTTTACGAGCATAAAAACTAAAATAAGTATTTTCCGTTGAAAAATATAATGGATGGGGCAATGGATGAAACACAGGAGAGCAGATCCAATTAAAATTATCAATACAAATATACTTATTAGTCAATCACTCCAGTGAAAATGAATGAGCAAGCTTAGTGGGATTTCCCTGCCCATGTGGGATTTCAGGAAAATTTGATAATTTCAGTTTGCTTTACTTATTGATATATTTTCTTTTGTTCACATACACAAATTGTCGAGCACTGTACTGTCAATTTGATTGATTATTTTCTGAAATAAAAATACGTTCTAATCTGAAAAAAATCTGAATCGTAAGTGGAGGGCTGGCTGATGGTGGATCATTATATTTTGTTTGATTTAGGAATTATCGATACTTATGTTGGTACTTATTTACTACACACAAAAATGAATCACTCACAAGCAAAAACTCACCCATTATTTGGAATTAGTAGATGGGACTCAAAAAATATGAATTCAGATAATGTCGCACACGTGCAATGTGGATCCTGCTAACGGAATGACCCGAATGACAGAATACGTGGCAAGGGAATGACAAAAGAAGGCAGAAAATCAACTGATTGGGACTGTGCATGGAGCAGCATGGATGTGATTGAAAACATAGGCCGAACGTGATGGGCTTGCGCCTTCTGGATATTTACTACTGTAATGTTTGGTTCTAAAACTGTTGTTAGCGACATTTTTTGCAAAAGTTCATATTTTTGTCAGTCGTTCTGCATCCATAAGTACCTAGGTAGGTTCCTACTCCGGCTGGTTGCTGTTATGCAGACATGCAATAATTGTGTCCAAAATTCCCGTTACAACTAGTTTCAACACCCCCAAAAATGTCAAATGTTTATTATTATAATTATTAATGTATCATAATTATTAATACAACTGTTCATGATTTTGAAAATTCAGCTACAGAGAAAATCATTTATACCTAACTATAGCTACTGGTGAATGTGTTCACGCAAGAGGTTAAGAATCACATGAAGACAAGGATCACACTTGAGACATTCTCGCACCTACCCTTTTAGCAAATTTTCGTAAAAAATAAAGCTATTGCAATGGCTCGGAAATATTTGAAAAATTTCTTCATTGAAATCCGTTTTGAGAGACATTCTGAAACGAATCCTAGAGTTTATCGCTTTTATATATATATATTTTATTATATTATTTATTTATTTATTTATTTATGTGTCATTCCAGACAATAACTCTCCTTAGGATTGAGATAAAATTCCGATCTTATGCCAAAAGAATCAAGCTTTCCAAACGAAAGGGTGAGTTTGTTGGCCAGCACTATTTGAGCAAATTAAATTGGTCCAATTCCAAAAAACGTACTATAAAAATCACTGAAAATGGCTGATAATCGTTAAATTTATATTTTTGACGAAATATTGCTCGAATAAAGTTTATTAACTATAAAATAGAACATTCAAAAATGTGTGTACAAAATTATTCTGAAAAATGTTCTTAAAATTTATTAAAATTTGCTAAAAAATCAATAAAAACGGCAAAAAAAATGAAAATTCAAAATCTCTTTATGAAAAGGAGATTATTATTTAAGATACGTTTTTTGTCATAAAATTAGTAATTAACCATTTCTTTGCACTCAAAGTAGGTACTCAAATTTCTAAACTACGTAACATAATATAGGTAATACAATATTTTACTAAAATTCGCTCATACAATCATGCTGCATGACTGGTTTATACATAAAATGTATTAGTGCATCAATAAATAGTCTGAATGCAATTTTTTAATGTATTTTTCTTTTCTAAAATTGTTGCTGGGAAAAGGAAATTTCCATTTATAACTTCGTTTTATTATTATTATTTTTCCATTTTATTCACAGTTTTGTTCAACATTATGACCATCCAACAAAGTAAAAACAATTTTTATTCATGTATAGGTATGCTATATTCAACAAAAAAAGTGTATATATATATATATATATATATATATATATATATAGGTACCAAATTTCTCAAAAGCATTGCACATCTTAGAACACCTCAAAAATCACACTTGATCCTTTTGGAATTCTGTTTATCCACATTTTGAATTTCTTCATATCGAGTAAAGGCCGCTACACACGTTCCTTCCCTTCCTTCCTATCTCCTTCCCTCCTCAAAGAGGATGTTTCTTACAGACGCTCCTTCATTTTTCCTCCTTTCTCCTACTGCTACGCTTGTTGTCCCTCCCACCCTTTTCCTTCCTACCCACGGTCATTCAGTGTGACCCATTGTGGGGAATTTCCCTTTTTGTGGAAGAAATTTCCCTTTTTGTATGGAAATCCCCGGTTCTTTGGTCGACAGCACCGACGGTTATCAATATTCACGTTGCCAGTTCTGGGCGCCTTTTTTGTAACGATTTAGGGCCGTATGCAAGAACGCACCTTTAATAAAAGGACCGTTCCTTTAACGAAAGGTCTCCTTATAGGAGCCTTTAGGAATCCTTTTATTCAAGTTCCGATGCAGAGAGCTCCCTTTACAGCTGCGTTTAAGGAGACCTCCTTTAACTTAAGGGACTGTCCTTTTACGTTCCTTTCGCGAATTTCTAATGCAGAGACCTTCCTCAACGCCTTCGTTAATCTACCGTACCTTAAATCGGTCTGGAATTAAAAGGAAGCCTTTTAATTTAAAAGGCTGGTCGCGAGGTACCTTTTAGCTTCAAGGAGCTGGTTTTAGGTCATGAACATGATAGATAGGTAGTTCAAAGTTCAATGAGATATTTTCGAATTAATCCCAATTGGGATTGGGAAAGTGGAAATTTTATATTAGTGAAAATTTGCTACAGTGCAAAATTCCATTCCAATATTAGATGATGGGCTTGATATTTTTTTCGCAGAATACTGGTGAAATAAAATAAACTTTATTAAAAATTTTATTAAATAAACTTTATTATGTTAAAACAGAACATTCAAAAATTTATGTCCAAAATGATGCTGAAAGTTTTACTACTTGAAATTCATTAACATTCAAATTCATTAAAATTTTTATAATCGTATTGTATAATGAAATTGTTTTGAAATTTGAGCTTTATGCATGCAAAGAAATTGTTAACTATTAGTTTTATGACAAAAATGTTTTTCTAAATAACAATCTGCTGTTCATAAAAAAATTTTGAATATTTATCTTTTTTTGATAGTTAGCGAATTTTCGTAGAAAATGATGCTATTGTAATGGCATGGAAATTTTTAAAATCAAAATTTTCGAAAAATTTCTTCATTGAAATCCGTTTTGAGGCATTCTGAAACGATTCCTGAAGTTTACGCTTTTTCATATATATATATAAATGTGTGTGTGTGTGTTTGTGTGTGTGTGTGTGTGTGTCATTCCAGACGATAACTCTCCTTAGGATAGAGATAAAAAATTCTGTTATTGCACTAAAAAATCAAGCTTTCCAAAGGAAAGTATAGTTCTTTGGATTTTTGAGCACATTATTGGTTAAATTTTAAAAAAATGTGCTAAAAAATCACTAAAAATAGCTAAAAACGAATTAAAATCGTTCCATCTATAAATTTTAACATAATATTGCTCAAATAAAGTTCATAAAATGTGAAATAAAACAATGAACAATTTATGTACAAAATTAGGCTTGAAAATTTACCTACATTTCCTTAAAATTTGCTATAAAATCGATAAAACTGCTAAAAAAGCTAAATATACAAAATCTTTTTTTAAACGGCAGATTACTATTTAGAATACGTTTTTTGTCATAGAAATAATAGTTTTAAATTTTCTTTGCACTTAAAAAGCTCGAATTTCAAAACAATTTAACATAATATAATACGATAACTTACGAAAATTAGCTCATACGATCATGCTGCATAACTGGAACTTTTTTATTGATTTTTTAGCAAATTTCATTGAAATTTAATTTCATTGTTCAGCATAACTTTGTATATAATTTCATTATTGTTTTATTTTATGGCTAAGCAGAGATTTCGTCTGGAATGACACATATAGATATAAATAAATAAAAACACACAAACACATACATACACACACACACAAATATATATATATAATCGTTGAACTCTAGGATTCGTTTCAGGATGCCTCAAAACGGGTTTCAATGAACCAAATTCTCGAAAATTTTGATTCAAACAATTTTTAAGCCATTGCAATAGCTTCTTTTTCTATAAAAATTCGCTAAAACTGAAAAAAAAAGCTTAAATTTCAAAACCTGAATTGAAAATAATTATTTAGAACACGTTTTTTGCCATAAAATTAATAGTTTACGATTTCCTTGCACTCAAAAAACTTAAAATTCAAAACAATTTAACATTATACAATATGAGATTATACGAAAATTCGCTCATTCGGTCGTGCTGCATGACTGGAACTTTTTTATCGATTTTTAAGCAAATTTTAATGAATTTTAAGTAGTATATTTTTCAGCATCATTTCATTCACACATTTTTGAATAAACTTTATTAGAGCACTATTCTGCAAAAAATAAAAATAAATAAATAATAATAATAAATGTAATAATACGACAACACAACATTATACAATTCGATCATTTACGAAAATTCGCTCAAACGATCATGCTGCATGACTGGCACTTTTTTTGTTACATTTTGTAATGATTTGAGCTATCCAAATAAAGAAACGTTGCATCTGACTACCCGCTGTACGAACGCTCCCTAGAGGCGTGGCAATGGGCAAATTCAAGCGAGATGATCCCAAAGGTAACTTTCAACCCGTACGGTGAACTTCTCTCCACTTCTGGTAATGGGTGACCTTAAAGCGAAATATAGCCAGATCAAGTTCTGACCCCCTCCAAAGGCCCCCTTCAGACGATGCAACTCTTTGCAATTAATCCCAAATTTCCACTTTTCAATTAAAAACCCAAGGAGAATTCAGAAGGAAAAAACCCTTCCACATTGTGGCGGATTAACGGTACCGGGGTGCATTGTTTGCTTGTCAAGACCATATGTAAAGTTTGAGAGATAGGTAAGTACAATAATAGGTACCTACTGTACACCTTGAGAGCATTGACCTCTGGCTGTGACGAAGTAACACTTTTTCTCTCACACATTTTCTCGAACACGTTTCTCACACTCTTTAATCACAGATAACCAACAACGAAATCAACACAAACAAGTGATAAGGAGAAAGATTAAGCTTGAAGATGGTCTAAGGGAAGCCATTGCAGCTAACTGTCCCTTAAACGATCCTTTGCTCGGAAAGGATCCCTTTACGGATAAGGTTGATCTCTGCATTCCGTTTTTAAAAGGGACACCCCTTTTAGCTTCCTTTTAAGTTTAAAGGAAGTTAAAAGGAAGGAACGGTCCTTTTATTAAAGGTGCGTTCTTGCATACGGGCCTTAGCCTCAATTTTATTTTTGTTATATTTTTCCCACGATGTCTCTTGACAATTTACCTCAAACTCTCATTGCACTCGCGTAGTACTACACAGAAACCTAGGAAAAAGAGGAGGTTGTGGTCCAAAGCTTTATAATTGCAAAGGACCACATTCAGCCACCAAAACCTCTTAGGTGTGCTGGATGCAGAGGACATACACGCGGACAAAAGCTCGAGGTACCCCTCATTTCTTTTCTCCTTATTCATATAGAGTTCATGGCTTTGATCCCACAAGTGAGCTAACTAGCATTTCAATTATTTCACTCAACATTGCTTTTTCATCGGACATTTCAATAAATTGACGGGGAAACAAACAATGACGAACTTCAAGACACCTTTCGAGACACTGGATGATTCTTAACATATGATGACAGGAGTTGGTACAGATGGTGGGGAAAACAGGGAAAAGGGAAAAGTAGGAAGGAAGGAAAGCAAAAATGCCTCCACACGCTCCTCCGTGAAGGTTAAAAGAGTGGGGGAAGCTCCTACGTAGGAAGGTAGCACGGTCTGGACCTTCCTTTCTTCCTACATAGGAGCCTCCTACTTTCCTCCCTCCTTCATCGCTACACACGTTCCTTCACTACCTCCTTCGTGGGCGTGGCTCCTTTTTGAGGAGGTAGGAAAGGAACGTGTGTAGCGGCCTTAAGTCCAAAGAGCTTATAATAGGATAGAGAGGACAGGTCGTGAAGGGGGAAGAAGCCACTTGAGACTCCGCCATGTTAGGGACTGAAACCAGGTAGCCAATGAAATAACGATAACGATGAAATGAGGTTTTATAACAGTGTTGGAGGTTATTCCCGACCATATGATTGTATATTATTGTAGGTCCCGCCCCTTAGAGAAAACTGGCTTCATGAGCTCCCACAGTTTAACAGACACATGCCCTCTCTATCCTATTATAAGCTCTTTGCTTAAGTCCCATTATTCTAGTGGTAAATTTTTTAATCAATAGTGGAGTTGTGAAGTTGAGTTGAGGCTAACTGGATGCACTTACCATTTGGTACCTTAATCATTTTCAATATTCATTGGGATTGATCTAAAAAGTGGATGAAATCTTTCACCTTTGTAAAAAATCGCACCATGGAAACCTCCTATTTTCTGAGGACCTCTCCATAGTAAACAGGTTTGTTGTGAGGAATCGTCAGTATTTTGATGTATTTTTGGTAAAATTGTCCATTTTGACCGATGCCCAGTCTCATCTTATATTTACTTTGTGGTTTCATCGTTCATTGTCGAACTGATTTAAAACCTATTCACACTAAGGCCGGTTTCACCAAGTTTTTGATCCGAGTTCAAGACGCAGTTTGAGTATTGAACAGAGATGGTCCGCAATATTGAATTTCACCATAGACGTTCAAGGCTGATCTCTGATCAACTGGTGTCGATCTTGGCCGGTTATGGGGGCGTAAACTCGGATCAATTGTTGCTCGAATCTTCACTTACTAAACCACCTCACAGAAATTTGACCAAAATTCTCGTGACGTGTTCTTTATTAACTTCATTTATATTACTCTGTCGTGTGTTTATAATTCATCAAGTGATAATGGCTCGTTCGGGTTTTTTCATTAATTTGTCCTTTTTCCACCTCCTCGAACAGAAAGTCAATATTAACAACTTCATTTGATTTATAATGACGATAATAATGAATATTGGAAGATACGAGATAATAGGAAAGGAAGTCAACTTTACTCACCTGTGACAAAAAGGTTACCTATCTTGAGCATATGCAAGAGCTCCTTTTGCACTATTTTTACATAGGTATATGCACTAAAATGTCTGCCGAGTTGGGTGGGTAGTATAGCTTCGAAATGATTGAATGCAAAATATAACAGTATCTAATACATGTCTACCTACACATGCTCGAATGCAAATTAGGGCTATAATTCATGTTTGCATTTAGAAATTGTCGGGTGTACTTTAGAATTGTAGGGTGAGTTCCCCGCCTTTGATGGTGGAGTGGAAGGGAGTGGGGAAGTGTGGGGCTGTGATTGCCCTTTCATTCCTTTCAGTATGAACTAGGCAGCCCGCCAGTTCTGTTCGTTTTAGAAGACATTCCAAATAATCAACGTAAGTGTTTATTATTTTGCAATTATCTCGTATTGATATTTATTTAAAAATCAACCAACGCTAAATACAGCTTCTATTTGAATTTCTACCTAAAGAAAACAAATAAAATGTAACCTAACCAACTGAAAAACGCAAGGCAGCCTGAAAAACCTTCTACCTACCTATGATGAAGGATGGTCTTTTTTTTTTTCTTTTTTTTTTTAAATCTATTATTTGTATAAAACAAATACTGAAGTTTTCATTTTGCAGATAAAATGAGTGGGTGAGCCGCAGGCCAAGGAATTGTTGAAAAAAGGAGTGTGCAAAGAGGACACCTGAGCCCACATGACATGCGGGTAGTGCGGGTTACCTATCCTCATCACGGATGGCATCGATCGATGCCACCTCAAAATAATGGACTCCGAGATGGAATTCATTCTCAGCTCATTATAGATAGCTTATAAGGAACAAATAAGACCATCATTATCAAATTTCAAGGCAAAAAAAAAAAAAAAAAAAAAAAAATCTGTTGGGAGTGGGGGGACTCAGAAAACAGCTGCGCATTGAATGTGTTAAACTATTCATATCATTCTGATAATTTTTCCAAATATTCTATATTTTATCAAAGGATTAATTCAAGATATTTTTGTATGTTTGAGATGTGAGCTTGCGAGCATCCAGACCTCCAAATTAAAAAAATAGAAAATCCCCCAGACTCTCCTGAGATCAAACAGGGTCGAGTCCTAGAGTAATTACCCAACTAATTGCTTGACCAGGATGACTCCACTAACTCCAAAAGTTACACAGTGATTACTAAATACTATATTATTGCATCTAAACCTCACAATTTTTTATCAAAGTGAGTATCTGTGACATCAGTCATAGATATGTTATAATTATTTCTGGTTTTCCGCTGATTAGATAGTGGGGTGATTAAGTTTCTGACTAGGTTAAAACTTTAGTGCTACCCCCCAACTTTTTAAAACCACAATGAAGCAACGTAAATCAATTTTAGATTATGTCAAATTTCAAAGATGAGAAAGAGGGAATTCTAACGTTTCCAAATCATATTTTTGAAATGATATAACGAAGGTTTGAAGTGGACGAATCTCGTTTTGAAAATGGGGGGCAGGAGTTAAACCGGGAGTGCGTAGGTACCCTCTGGCGGTTTTCCATCGTGTTGCCAACATGAAATCACTGGACTGCTATTTTTACTTTTTCAAGTCAGAACAAGAAGAAGAACGGTAGTATTACAACCTCATGGAACTGAGGAGTACATCCATCCTCAACTGTTGTTCCGTGACTATGGTAATGTTATCAATATTATCAGTCTGTTGTGCTAGATAAGACACGCGTGTTCAACTTTTGTTTTCCCTACCCCTACCTCAACTTTTCCGTCAACCTTACTAAACCCAAATCGCGGTTTTCTGGGAGTTTCATGCTGCAGTCCTAAAAATTCGTTCTACTATGCGTCCGACTGAAGAAGTTGTTGTGGGAAGTGTAGATGACGTTCTCCCAGCTCCCCAAAGTGGTGGTTCTACCATTGATTCTCCTAGAAATAATGTATTTATTCGAAGGAGTGGAAATGAAACACTTTTGATTGGCTTGAAATATCCATGTGCTTTGTATTTTCAAGGAATCCTCGAAGTGAATGTGTTGGCTGGTAAAATGATTTCTTGTGGTTATGTTGCTTCTTCCTCCGACAGTCGATTGCCGTTGAGAGTATTCTCTTTGAAAGAAGGTAGTGCTCAATTTTTGTCTACCACTAAAGATAGTCACATCTTCGCTTCAGAAATAGTCAAGTTTGATCACTGCAAAGAGTTCAGTGATACGATTCAAGAAATATTAGAATGTGTTAGACCTGTTGGTTGCATAATTTGCGTTTCTTCCAAGAAAAAATTATACCAACACTGGAATATTTGCCTGGACCGTCACAAGTTGGAGATGTTCCCCAACATACAGAAAGCTTTTGGGTTTCCCTTGTTCGCCGAAGCTGAACGCATATTGGATTGCCAATTAGATGTTTATGACGGTAGTCGAATTCTAGGAAAGCTCAAGATTAGTGACGAATTTGAAGAAGTATGCAACGAAATTCTATCTGGATTCCAATCTCAGTCAGATGAAGGTTAGTTTGGATGCGCATGATTTTTTTATATATATTTTTTTTAATGCTTTATTTTTCGTGAACAACATGATACAAAATACAGAACACAGAATTTCCCGAACAAAAATCCCACAAGACAAGAGTCTGTGTGTAGGCACTTCTAATTATTATAACTACAAATGTAATGGCAGTTCACGACATAAAGTAAAATTACTAATCAGTAAATAAACTATTCATAATACTTTAAAACTTAAACACGATATAATATATATACAACTTCATTTATTGGTAACAATCCAATTCTTAAATAATTTAAATTTATTAACAATGCGAGGTTCATCAAAAATGTCACCTGGAATTTTATTTAATGACTAGCTGGTTCACTCGTGCGTTGCACAGGTTGACTTGAACATTATCAAATACTTAGCCTGTGACCCAAGTTGAAGTAATTCTGATAGATTCGCCCACTCAGATCCCCAGTTGGTTTAGTGACGTTCAAAAAGCTTCAACTCCCCCCCCCCCCTTCCCCTCACCACTGGGTCAGATTTCAAAAATTTGAAAATAGTAGTCTTTGACTTGAATTAGAGTAATCCAAACATATTTGACAATCAAATCCCCAGTTCGTTCAGTGATGACAGAAATACCCCCTCCCCCCCCCCCTCCTTCCCCTAAAACACCCCCTTCTATGGGTTAGATTTGAAAATTTTCAAGTACCTAGCCTGTGGTTCAAGGTAGAATACTCCAAACATATTCAACAACTCAGATCACCAATTCGTTCAGTGACTTTCGAAACGCTTTATCTCCCCCACCCCCTCCCCCTCCATTGTGGGTCAGATTTGAATAATTTGATAACGTGACCGCAATAACATGACCGTGACCGCGATCAGGTGACCACGATCCCATGAACATGTGACCACGATCACGAGACCGTGATCACGTGACCGCAATGACGAGACCGCAATATCATTCACTTCCAGTTTATAAAAAAGTTATTATTATTATTATTATTTTGTATCCATAAAAAGTTCCTTTATGTGCCTTGTAGTCTATTGTCAGTTTTGAATAACGAGTTTTTACTTGTATTTATATTAAACAAAAATTGGCCAAAATTTTTTCGAAATTTCTAATTTATATTTAAAAAAATCCCGGATACAATCTGGACAGGGTAACATTAGTACAGAGCGTGCTTTTAGGCACTAGAAACAGAATAGAGCTGGTGTACCAGTTACCCCGTTTGATGGGGTAAAAGTAGTACAACTTTAACGGTTCACCGCGGCCTTATGGGTAATGATAGGGACCTGTAACTTAGAAAGCACTTAACACATGTTTTTTAGTTTCACCTGTATGAATTTCAATGGGGAATCTTCATTCCTTCAATCAAACACCTATAAAAAACCATGAAGAATGTTCCATTGTAACCCCGTTCTACGGTAGCCTGTGATTCGAGGTAGAATACTCCAAACATATTCGACAACTCAGATCCCCAGTTCGTTCAGTGACGTTCGAAACGCTTTAACTCCCCCACCCCCTCCCCCTCCATTGTGGGTCAGATTTGAAAAATTTGAAAAAAGTAGTCTTTGACTTGAATTGGAGTAATCCAAACATACTCGACAATCAAATCCCCAGTTTGTTCAGTGATGACAAAGATACCCCATTCCCCCTTCCTCCCCTAAAACACCCCCTATGGGGCAGATTTGAAATTTTAAACCTTTTAAGGCCGCCATTCACGACGGAGCCAGGTGGCCTGAGGCCGCTCGCTCGAGTCCATTTGGCCCCGGTCCAAATTAGGGGGGTCACACACGGGTACACAGCCAGTAGCGTTTCCTCGTTCTTCGGTCCTGGTGCTGTGCTCTTGAGCATCTGATCTCACCAATTCGCTTCTACATCACTTTATCAATTGTACCTCTTCAATTTTACTTCAGAATGAACAACGAGGAACTTGTTAACTTATCTGCCGCTGCAGTTTGCATTTATATGAAGAAGAAGAAAAAGAAACCAAAAAGGCAGTGGCAGAAAGAATGGTTTTCAGCTTGAAATAAATTAACCCATGTCAGGTTGATTGAACACCTAACATTAGAACCTGCTGAAGTCACGGCCACTCACACTTGCCATCGTACACTTAGCTATCACCTCGACGTCTAGAAGTACACTGAAAGGATTTTGGCCCGGGGGATGACCCACACACGGAAGAGCCAGTCAGTGGAGCCGATCCATTTGGCGTGCCGATCCCCACTCACGGCAAGTCCACTCGATGGCTCCGTGGCTCGGCTCCATGGATTTTGGCCCGTCCGAAAATCCAGCAAGGCGGCTAGGTGGCACTTGAAATTTCCCCACACACGGTGGAATATGGATCAGCCGGAGGCCGTTTGGCTCCGTCGTGAATGGCGGCCTTTAAACCTTCTCTGGACTTCCACAAATAATTTAAGACTGAAATTCGCCAAATCGATCCAGCCGTTCTCGAGTTTTAGCGAGACTAACGAACAGCATTTGATTTTTATATAGGTACATAGATTTCGGACCAGTATGACTTACCTATGTGATTTTGGGTGTCTTGTAGCGATCTACATGGAACATGATATCTGTTTGGATGTCTCGTAGCATGACTAAAGCCGGTTTCACATGGAGCGGTATGAGCGTACAACCGGAAAGACGGAAGGCCGAAAAATCCAGTGGAGGGGGCGGTGGAATGCGGCACGTTGTTCACATGAAACGTCACCTTGGTGAACGGAATCATAACCTTCCTACTGAAACCCTCTCTGATCTGAAACCTCTACTTGCCGTTATCAACATTCCTGTCCAATGAGTTTGCGCTCCGCTCGACGGAACGCGGCAACGGTATACAAATTTCTACCGGCGACCGCCCATTCCGGCAACATGTCAGCCACCATCCTCAACTGTTGTCCCAACTGCCAATCACATAGCGTTCCGTCTTTCCGTCTCCGGACATACCGCTCCATGTGAAATCGGCTTAATGGGTTTAATACTCAATAAGTTGACTCTCTTCAGAAAAAATTTTGCAGTTTGAAAATTGAAAAGTTGGTTGAAAGATAGAATTTCATCAGATAAAGGGTTCAGGCGAGAGATTTTAAATATAAAATTTTGAGCAGATTTAACTGCCTGCAAGTGGCTCTGCAATGCTGAGCCCCATGCAGTTACAGCATAAGACAACTGAGAATGAATGAGAGCCAAATACACTATTCTAATAAATTTTTTTGAGCAAATATTCCAAAGACGATAGAAAATATAGGGTGTGTTTCTGATTTTCTTAGATATTATTCTAAATGTTAGCATACTTTTCCGAACGAATCACCTCAACACTTATAAGAATACCGACACCTTAGTATATTTTGTCCGGCCAATATCAAGGAGTATAGTTGTATCTGTCTTCCCGTTATATTTCAACAATAGATTTATCTTCACACTACAAATTATTAAAACACCTCACCACCATACAGTATAACAAGTTCCAGTCATGCAGCATGATCTTATGAGCGAATTGTTAATTCTATCTATTTTGAGGAAATAAATTTCTAAATCATATTCTCCTATTAGAACAAGTGTTTGAATTTTTAGCAGTGTGTATAGAGCTTTTAGCATTTTTTTCTGAATAGTTAGGTAATTTTGTGCACAAAATGTTCAACCCTTTAACGAGAAGGAGCGAAATATTTTTGTTTTTCTATTATTGAAAGATTTTAAAATTTCGTTTCCTGTAGGATAGTTTGCCAGCTTGCCAGAACTTGACGCTTGTGTTGGTGTACGACAGGATATCTTGCCCATTAATGACTCGTTGATCTACTATTTTCTCATTGAAGGTGTTAAACTTTCGGGCAATGCATCCTCTTGCATACACCATTAATAGCTTTTTATTGACATTTCATTGTAATTTTGATGTTTTCGCCATAGGGATACTCGTGCAGGTCCTTTTAGCAAATTTTCGTAGAAAATGAAGCTATTGCAATGGCTCGGAAATTTTTGAAAAATTTCTTCATTGAAATGCGTTTTTGACATTATGAAACGAATCCTAGAGTTTAACGCTTATATATATATATATATATATATATATATATATATATATATATATATATATATATATATATATTTATTTATATATATTTATATATATATATATATATATATGTATATATGTATATATATATATATATAATATATTTATTATTTATTTATTTATTTATTTATTTATTTATTTATTTATTTATTTATTGAGATAAAATTTCCAATCTTGCGCCGAAAAATCAAGCTTTGCAAGCGAAAGGATGAGTTCGATGGCCAATACTTTTTGAGCACATTAAATTGGTCAAATGTCAAAAAATGTGCTAAAAAAAACACTTAAAATGACTAAAAACTACTAAAATTTTTTTTTTTTTCTTTTTTTTTTTCTTCATTTGGCATTAGCTTTCGCCATAGCCATGAAGCATTTTATTGCATATAAATTAAATTACAAAAAATGAAAAAATACATACTACATATTTGATTAACATCCTTTTTTTAAATTATAAAATCAACTTCTAAATACCACTTAAATTTTTACATTAATTTTTTCAATGAATGCACATAGTTCTTTGTAAACTGGTAAAATTTCCGAGTGTACAAGTTGGGCAAAGTGTAGGGGAGTTACCATGCGACGAGAAATGGAGTCAAGCATGTCTTGCCTAGGTAGGTGGTGAACTGAACACTCCATAAATATGTGTTCTGTAGTCTCTTCTTCCACTCCACAATTTTCACAGCTCGGGGAGCCCCGAAGTCCAATGCGGTGCAGATATGCGCCGCACAGCCCATGATGGAACGCAATCTGCAAATCATTCTGATTTCCGATCTGCTGAGTTCGAACCTCGAAAACCACGCACAGATACTCGAGGATTCATCAGGCGGTATTGAATACCTACGCGTGCGTCCTCGTTAGCTTGTTGCCACTGTGCTTTTAGTTTTCTGTGTGCTGTTACGTAGAGATCAGTGAATGGTAGCCTTATATCCAAAATTTGTCCGTACTGCCGAGCTGAGTTAGACATGGAGTCTGCCACCTCATTCCCAGTAACCCCAACGTGTGCTCTCGTCCAAACAAACTGCACTTGCTGACCCCGAACGTACATTTGCTGCACCGCTTCCAGTATTTCCAAGATAATGAGGTTTGCTTTCATATTAATGCGGAAGTTTGACAGTTTATCGAGCACGCTTCGACAGTCTGTCACGACAACTACCAATTGTTCCCCTCTTACTCTTGCATAGCTTACAGCTTCTCGGATCGCAACCATCTCGCAGGTGAAGATCGAAGCAAGGGTATTGATCTTGAATTCTCCACCCGTTCCAGCTTGAGGGTCGTAGAACGCACAACCGCAGCTATCATTAGTTTTAGACCCATCCGTGTAGATGAAATATCCTCCAGGAAATTTTGCATGTAACTGTTCAGAGAAAGCAGCTGAGACTCCCAGAGGTCCGCCAAATCTATCCACATCAATGATTGTGTACCGAATACGGCTCTGAAACAAGGCGTAATCACATCGAAATACGGCTGGAGCATGACTCGCATCAATCAGGTCACCGTACTCAGCGGTCAAAGCGAAAGCAGAAGCCAATGGCGGGGACGTGCGCTTCAGCCAGAAATTGCAAATCAAGTCATGCTCATTAGTCCTTCGTAGTTTCCCAAGCAATTCTGTGGGGAATGCACGTACACGTAGTAAGAACCGACTGGACAGCAACTCTCGTCTCAGACAAAGAGGAGGCTCGTTACATTCTCGCTGCATGATTACAATAGGGGTTGACTGGAGATACCCGACTGATATTCTTAGGCATTTTGATTGTATTTTATCCAGAACACCTAAATCATTGTTTGATGCCTGGCCATAAAGTGAACAGCCATAATCAAAAACAGCACGTACAGTTGATCTGTAAAAACGTAACGCGACTACCGGATCAGCACCCCAATGTAAGTGGGTTATCATTCGGAGAACATTCACGTATTTTTCTGCTTTCTGCGCAACGTAACTGATATGAGGTTTCCACGACAGTGTTTTGTCCAAGAATACACCAAGGAATTTAACTACCTTCTCAACTTTGAACGATACCTCTCCAAACCGGATCTCTTCAGTAATGGGCAAACGACGTCTACGAGAGAAAGCTCAAGCAGTTGATTTTGCTGTAGATATAGATAAGCCATTATTCGCACACCACTTGTGGACCACAGTGTATTCCCGACTGAGCATATCCAAGAGGACGTTGAAGTCATTTCCTGTCACATATAAACAGACATCGTCAGCATACTGCAGAATCTGAACACCATCCGGGTGATTCGCCCATGTCTCCAACATAGATTGCGAACAATGTTGGCGAAAGAATCCCGCCCTGAGGGAGCCCTATCCTAGTGGTACGAGGCCTGTATATTTCACGATTTACCCGCAAATATACATGCCGTTCTGAAAGGAGATTGTATATGTTTTGGACTAACTGCACAGGAATCCCGATTGATTTCATCTTCTCGACGAGAATTTCCAATACGACATCATTATAGGCACCTTTTATATCAAGCATCAAGGTAAGCGTAGACTTCCCCAGAGTAAATCCTTTCTGGATATCCGTTACGAGTGTAGCCAGACTATGCAGCGTCGACTTGCCTTTCCTGAATCCAAATTGGTACGTTGGTAAGAGTTTGTGATATTCAACTAACCATTCTAACCGTGTTTTTATTGTTCTTTCATACGTCTTCAGCATACATGATGTCAAGGAGATTAGTCTCATCGAATCCGGAGCGTTTGCCGGCTTACCAGGCTTAGGAATTGGTACGGCTATCACTTCCCTCCAACTTGTTGGAAAGTCATGGGTGTGCCAAATAGTATTGAATAAAGCCAATAGATGATGTAAAAACGATTCAGGCAGATGCTTGATAATGGGATAGTCAATCAAGTCCTTTCCTGGGGCTGCATTTGTAGACGCCTTGACAGCGTTTCTTAGCTCATTCATGGTGATATCACCTAATACTGAATTCGCATTGAACAGAATATGTGAAGAATGGGCGTCAGCAACGAATGCATCACTGTAGTTGACTGAGGCCGAATCCGGGGTAATACTCTTCAAAAGTTCCTCACACCACAGACCAGCCACCAAAGGTTGGATGTTGGAGACTTTTCTATTCGTTAATCGCTGGATTCTCCTCCATAGTGCCCTTATGGGGGTCGACCTGTTCAATTCTGAACAATATGTAGCCCAAGATGTGCGTTTAGCTGATTTGATAATTTTCTTGGATATTGCTACTCATTCCTTGTATATTATGAATAACTGCATGATTGGGTTAAGGTTATAACAACGAAGAGCTGCTTTTCTCCGCTGAACCGCCTGCTCACACTCCGAATTCCACCATACGTTATAGTACTTGGGATTGTACATCCCCACCAGTACAGGAATTGCTTCCTCACAAGTGGCTTCCAGGATGGCTACAAACTCATCATATGTTACGTCTTCTGGAACATCGACACGGGCTAATACATCCACAAACTTCTCCCAGTCAGCAGTGGCCGAATTCCATTTTCTGTGTCGAACTATTTCATTACGTACTACTTGCAAAGAAGTCACTTCAATGACGATGGGGTAGTGATCCGAGCAATAAGCATCATCAGCTGTACTCCATCTACAGGAACTAGCGAGCCCAGGGCTACTCAAAGAAAGGTCTACTACTGATCTGTTGATTTGGTTGACAGAACCAACCCGTGTTGGTGAACCATCGTTCAAGTAAACCAGATTGGATAAATCCAAAGCCTCCATCAACCGCCGTCCCCTAACATTGGTGTAACTTGCACCAAATGCCATATGATGTAGATTAAAATCACCCAGTATCAACACTGGCGACTCCCAATGTCGGAAGAATCTTGTCCAATCCTCTGTTGTAAGATTACAATGATCGTGATTGTAAATCGATACTATATTGAGAGATGACCCATCCAGAAGCTTTACAACCACCCCTACGTACTTGAAATTTTCGTGGTTGAAGGAGCAATCCAATTCTTCGTAGGAAATGTGGTTTTTTAACAGAATTGCTACACCCGTAAAACCATCAGCCCCGGGTTTACGAATCAAATTGAAATTACGATAAGTGTAATTAGTATCCGGTTTAAAACCGGTCTCTGAAATAACAGCAACGTTTATGTTATACCGTTGAACAAGAATCTCAAATTCTCCACGCTTTGAACAGAATGATCTTGCATTCCACTGTAGAATTTTCAACGTTTCATGTTCATTCATTATGCTTTAGCAAATTTAAATTGTGAGTACCTGTTAGTTAGCTACTCAGTTTTTCTACACAACGATCAAGTCTATCACGAATCATGTTTCTGAGATCGAATTCTTGCAAGTCTCTGGTTTGAGGTAAACTCTTTAGTATCTCTACAACCGTTTCAAAAAGTACGTCGTGCTTGTGCAGTCTATCTAAATCTGCTTTCTGACTCTCTGTTACTCTTGTATCATTATCAGGGCCGTTCACTGGAAACCTGTTTTGTGCTAGGATTCCCCCAGGTGTATTATTTGTCATTTGGTCAGGAAACATTCGTGGAATGGGCTGGCGGAATGAAGACGTGGGTGACGATGGAGATGTTTTATTAAATTGTTTAATTTATATTTTTATCAGAATTTCAGTCAAAAAAAGTTTATCAAAGATGAACTAGAACATTAAAAAATTGATCCCCAAAATGTATATTGAACAATGTACTTAAATTTCATTAAAATTTGCGGAAAAATCAATTTAAAAAACTGAAAAATTGCTAAACATCCAAAATCCATTTTGAATCGTAGAATATGATTTAGAACGAGTTTATTTGCCACAAAATTTGTGGTTAACAATTTATTTGCACTCAAAGTGCTCAAATTTCAAAACAAAGAAACATGTCATAATATGATAATCTACGAAAATTCATTCATACGATCATGCTGCATGACTGGAACTTTTTACTTATTCTTCCATACCACAGTATTTTGATTATTATAATCAACCATACACTCATATTTTTGTATTTCATTGTTAATGTTTTTACTAGAAATACCTAATTGTAGCTTTTTTCTCACATTGTAAAGTGCTGATTTTTGTTTTATGTTAATTACATTTTTACACAATCGAAAAGCCCACGAGGCGTATGTGTATTCATTTTGATCGCCAATAAATCTTCTTCTAATTAAATAACTAAATTTTAAAAAAATCAAATTCTTTCAAAGTCAGGTTAATATTAAAGGATTCGATAATCTTGAAGAATTACGATAATCGATTGCTTCATCACAGTTGTGTAAATTTCTTAAATATGCAATATGACAATCAACCTGCACCACTTCTTGCTTGTTTCAGATTCAGTCTTGAAAACAATATTGTGTGGGGGAAAAGGAGTTGGAAAATCTTCTTACCTCAAATATATAATCAACAAATGCCTAAACCACACGTCTTCTGTCCTCTATATCGATTTAGATATTGGACAGCCTGAATTCACGTTATGTGGTTGTGTATCAGCTGTGATAATCGATGCTCCACTCATTGGACCAAATTATAGTCATCTGAAACAGCCTTTGAGGTATACATTTAAATCATACCCATTAGATTTTCTGAGCCTATAGGATATTGGTTCAACGGTACTTGGAATATACACAGTAGGGTTCATTGTACGGGAGACTTGGGGTTTATTTGAGAGGCGTCTACGTCTCAGTAGAACCTCTCTTTTATGTAACTCATTTACATTGTGCGTGTTGACTTGTTTCTATGGCCCATATTCTCGTGACGTCACGCGCCTGGAGTAGGTTCGCGTTTCAGCCAAAGTCGGCCACGAGACCGCCCTACGTCAATGAATCGCTACTCAACTAACCTATTTCTCACAAGAAGTTTGCCGTCTCACGGCAACATAATTCGTGGTTATAAGGCCATTTTTCAACAGTTTTGTTTTGAAAAAGTATAATATTGTAGCAATACAAAGTTTCAATTCGACTAAATGTTATAATAATCGTGCCTGCCAGCCCAATAATTGATTGTAGATTGCTGTCAACGATACCAATCTAACGTGAACGAGTTTTTATTTGGACTAGGAGCCTACTAACTATTGTAGTTAATCACTGTCAGAAAACTACAGAACTTCATTCGCTTAGGCTTTGAGAATAACTATTAACCTGAAAAATAGTAAAGAAAAGATGATTAAAAATTCCTCAGGTGTCTGTACCTAGGTGTAGGTACCTAGCCATTGCTCAGATAGCTTCATCAGCGTTTAATTATAAGTTCGTAGTACCATGCTTAACTGAGGAAGCTTTACTTGTTATATTGAATGAATAAAAGGAGAGATTTGATAATTCGTCAGAGTAAACAAGGCAGGTTGTTGCTACACCAAGAAACGAAACTACTTAGATAGGTACGTATTTCCTACCAGATTCGCTGTTGGTTATAAGTGCCTAAACAAAGTAGGTAGGTTGCTGCTTTGCAGACGAAAACAACTGCTGATTAGCAAGTTTGTCAAATATCGCATCAGGAAATATGCAACATGAATTAAAAACCAGCTGCAAGGAAAAAACCTTGAAATGCATTCTTCTGGAGGTAAGATTTCATAAAGACGGCATTGGCAGTGCAGTTATTGCGCGAGTTTTGCAGTTACGCAAATTTTAGGGACAAAAAAGGTAATTAGATACCTACCTACTTTCGTTTTTATCAATGAAGTACATGAACAAGTAATAATATACGGAAAGTATGTAGGTATACCTTTCAACATGTGATAGGTAGTTACTATACCCGCCTAACAGAGCTCTCATAGCACACCCTTCAGAAGACCACTTTCACAGTACTCTAAAGATTTTTAGTTTCAATTGATTCAAAGAACAGTTCTGAAAACTAGATAGGTAATCCACAACATCTTCGCGGCTGGAACATCTAGAACACTTGTATGTCAACTCCCCAACACACATTTCATATGGATCTCTACCCCACGGATTAAATCTTGCGTTCGTAGCGTTTGAGGTCATCACCTAATAATAACTTGATGTAATTTGCATATAATGTATCACCTTGCATATTACGAAAAATAATGAAAATATTGACAAGGAACTAGGTAAGACTATGTTATGCAGATGTCCAGCTGGCGCTACAAATGGCGCATTTTGGCATAGTTTAGGTACTCTTCACCATGACAACAAGGTGAAATAACTTCGACTTTGCCTTGCCTCGATGTAAGGATGCGCTAGTGTCCAAGTCACGAGAATATCACCCATATGTACAGAAAGTTGTTAAAAACTGATTTGGTGGAATGAGTTGTTGTGTTTCCCTATAAAACTAGCGTTGGAACCTTTTCTACCTTTTACTCATCCCTTAATCAGACTCGCGAGGGTATTAGCAAGCTTTAGGGTGCGGCAGTTCTACGAGGCGTTGCCTCTTGCCATCTGTATGTGAAAACAGCAAGGTCAAACTCGGGTGCTATCTTCAGGTAGAAAACCGAATCCCCAAAGCCACATTAATGTGAAACCAGTCTTATGGCTCTATCTTAGATCAATTTGTACAAAATAGAGATGTGTTTCTTTTTTTGTTTTCTCAGGTTCCATGTGTGGAATGACTTAAAAGCATATAACTGCAAGAAGAGAAAATATGTTCATAAATTCAAGGTGTGAAATAAGAAAGAAATTGATATTAGCGAAACAATTGTTGAGGTGGTTTCACAAAATAGAGATGTGTTTCGTTGCTTGTTTTCTCAAATTCCTTGTGTGGAATGACTTGAAAGCATATCCCTGCAAGAAGAAAAAATATGAACATATTTGACATGATTCAAGGTTTGAAATAAGAAGGGAACTGATATTTGGGAAAAAATTGTTAAGGTGGTTTTTTCGCTAATACCCTTCCCCTTTCATCAAACTACACATCGATTCTGTTAAGATCTCTGACTAACCACTAATATTCTGAACTTTGATTAAAATTTCTTATAACCTGGGACTTGTTGACATTAACTTTTCTGTTTAACTCTACAGGTCGTAATGATTCACTATTTCTTTCTACCTCAAAACTTACGCAACACAGGACCCGAACATTCGGTAGACTCTGACATGATAAAAATATGAAAACTGAGAAAAACGAGAAGTAAACTAACCTATCCAAAATTTGCTGTGCGAGTTGAGAGTCTCAAGAAAAAACCGTTAGCATTGGTGTTGAGAGGCTGGTTGGATGACGAAATTCCTTTCATTCATTTTGTGGTGATTTATTCACATTATTACTCTACATCTCATTACAAACTATCTGGCTTACTACCTAACTCTTCAGAAGTGGTTTCTCTTAATTTTAGATAGGAAAATAGCATCTGAAATTAACCATCTGAAATTAAGTCTGCGAGTTATCACCATTGTAATAGAATACAGATATGAAAAGCAGCTTTTCCCTCAGCTCAGGAACCTTCCCTATACATGTATCTTGATCCAAACTGAACATGCATTCATAAAGACACTGAAATCTGAATATTCTTTGGTTGGGAATGTTGTGTGAAATCTTCTGCCAGTTGGTTGAATATGTCATTAGAGCAGCATAGAATTTGATGATGTGGAACGAGGAAAATTTATAATATTGTGTATAGATTCTTGATTCTATTTTGATGTAGATGCTCTCTGTTTTGATTTTCAGGTCGTATTATGTTGGTGATGCTAATCCTATGCAGTGTTTGAGAGTTTATATCAATGCAGTTTCTCAATTATTCAAGTTCTGTTATAGCAATGAACAATGCAGATCCATGCCGTGGTTTGTGAATACAATGGGGATGACGAAAGGTAACCTATTACGCATACCTGTTAGTGCTTATGCCTACCTAGCAGTCTTGAGATTTTATTCAATATTAATTATCCAATAGTTCGTGTAACGAATAACATCTGAATTTGAACTTCATTTGAATCAAGCATTGAATAATGTTTATTTATTAATTAATCTATATGTACCATACATATAACTCAAACAAGTTATAAATTTGAAGAGAAAAATAAAATATGTATTTGTAAGAACCATTCAAAAACCAGTTGCCTTATTATCACAGGGAATTTTTATTGACTTGACATAACGAGTACATTACTAAAAGTTGTCATTGGAATGATCAGTCATCTTGAAATCATCATTTATATTAACCCTATTATTTCCTTTTGGTTTATTATTTCCAATAATAAGCCTATGTGATCGTATAGCAAAAAATTTTTATAACCCCCCCTCAAACTTTGTCACTTTACGTTTCAAGGTGCGTAGAATCCAAATTTGAAATGTCCGTCCGCCGTCCGGGCCATAAAAGGCCTTAGAATTGACTTAAAAAATCTGTTCTTTCGCACATAGACTCCACTTGGGGTCTAGTTGGTCCTAACTTCTCGCCAGCTCGATCGCTCCACTCTCATGGGTGCTATGAGCCAAAAATCGAAAGCGTTCGTAGCTACAGCAAACCCCACATTCTTCCCCGTTCAAGATGATCGTAGTCCAAGTACTATAGACTTCGTCCTCACAAAACATCCATCATGTAATTCATAATATGCATACCCTCACTGAAGGCCATAGTGATCATCTTCCTGTATTTTTGGTTTATTATTTCCAATAATAAGCCTATGTGATCGTGTAGCAAAAAATTTTTATAACCCCCCCTCAAACTTTGTCACTTTACGTTTCAAGGTGCGTAGAATCCAAATTTGAAATGCCCGTCCGCCGTCCGGGCCATAAAAGGCCTAAGAATTGACTTAAAAAACCCGTTCTTTCGCACATAGACTCCATTTGGGGTCTAGTTGGTCCTAACGTTTAACCATCCCGATCGCTTTACTCGCATAGATGCTATGGGCCAAAAACGGGCGAAAAAGTGTCATTTCAAGGCTTTGTTAGACTTGCGCACGCACGCACGCCTGGCACGCTTGGCAGGGGGTCACGGTGGGTGGTGAGGGGGAGTGAGCGGGGGGTGGAGTGAGAGGAGGCGCCGCGGCACCTTGTGGTGGGTACGGCGTTCCTTCGAGGCATGAATATATGTTTTTTTCTAGGTCATATTTGTGTGTTAATACCAATGCTTTTCCTACGCATATTTAATAACATATCCTCTCGACTTTTCGTACGTGGTTAGATAATGATATTATTAAGGCAATAACTATTTGAATAGATAGGAGCTCAAATCGAGAAATAGAAACATGCGTTTATAATTATAGAAGTTTAGGTTGGGGCAACTCGAAATGGGATACGCCGAGGAGTCTGGACGGGCCTTATGACGTACGCAAGCCAACTAAAACTACGATCATACTCAATTGAAAAAATAATAAACCTTTGTGAAATAATTTGTAGTGTTTTTCAATTTCAACTGCTTCCAAGTGTTACAACTCTTCAAATCTAGGATATGGTGACTCAGAGCAAACTAAGCCTCTTCATTATTCTGGTGCTGGCATAGCCCATTCAGCATTGATGTGATAATATTGTAACCAGTGGCATCATCTCCTGTACTGACTTGGTAAACTGAGGAGCTCCCTCAGTTTATCGGTAAATAGGAGTGGATATGATCACCAGTACATGTTTGAGTTGAATAGTACAATCCATTTGCCAGTAATGTGCACACTAAAGTTTAGCGACTAAACACACAAAATGTCTGGGAAGTTCAGCTGTACTATTTTTGGGTTTTCTCCTTTTTCCCCTTCGAAATGGTATGTTGGCCACTTGTAAGGCTCAGTGCTGATTGGGCTACTCTGTTCTTGGTGATCTGTACTTTAGATACAGAACATATACATACACATATGGGATATACGTTTTCCCATGGCTGCCACGTGAGTGTTGGTATATATTAGAGCTAGTCATGATAGGGATGGGATTCCTAACTGAAGAAAAATAACAGTTGGCGGTTTTTTCCAAATTCTTCTTTAAATTCCAGTCCTGATCCAGTTAAATCAATCAAGGAATGGCGTGTCTTATCACTAGGCTATATGGATACATACGTTTGCCAGCTTTGCCTTAACCTTATTAGTCGTGGAAGAAATGAAAAAGAATGGGTCGTTTTTTCTTAATAACCTCAGTAGTTTTTGAAAATTGTCAAGCTGCCAAAAGTTGTCAAAAGGAGGGAGTATAATGGAAGGTGTGTGTGTGTGTGTGTGTTTGGTGGTTTGGGGAGGGGAGGGGGGGGGGACCTCTAAGTTCGTCCCTTTTTGATGTTTTTAGATATATGAAACAGTGGACAGTAAAGAAAAATGTTTAATAAAAAAGAAAGCAAATAATGTTTTATACAAAAGTTATTACATACACCTAATGGTTTCTGGTGTAGTGGTCAAGATGGTTTCCGAGATATATGTCATTGAAAGTAAATAATAAGTGAAGAAAAGTTTCTTGTGTCATGCTTTTTGTCAAACATTCGCTTCCAGGACCTCCCACATTCGTTTCTCATAAATGTTTGCAGAATGGAAGACCCCCTCAAACGTGTGACTTCCACTTGGATCAACTGGGCTATGTTTGTTGAGGATAACTAAATCATTGTCATCGTACAATAACAACAAACGTTTCCCTCTACAATTTACAATTTGGTCTAGACCCTTACAGATAAAATTCACAACTTCAGCTAAATGTGTGAGATCTCGGTGTTCATCCACACGGGCATATAAGTTGCCTACAAATAACACCTATCTAACTTTGATCTGGCTTAGATAATCCGATAGAATAGAAAAATCGTCTTCCCAACTATTTATATTCAATTAGACTGGAATTACAGATAAAGGATAAAGGATATGTACCAATTTTTCAGTTCAACAACAATGAAACTCTCCACTTCAATTACTACAACTAGTGATGAGTAGTACCTATTTTTTATTCCACATGAAAAACCACTGCTGGCTTTGCCAAAAATACAATGTTTCTTAGCCACATTCCATACTAAGTGGTAGGTCGGAAAGTATTTATCGTATAAATTGAAGGCTTTCGATCTTTTGAATGTTTGATGTTAAAATAGCAAAATTGTATATCTATATATATATTTGAAGCCATCCAACTCACTTTCTCTAAACGTTCATGATAAATAACGGTAGGAGGCACTGGAAGTAAATGTTTGACTAAAAAATAAATTTGACATAAAAAAACTGTTTTTTCTCACAAACTACTCATTTTCAATGGCGTATATGTTGTAAAGTGCCTTGGACTTTGTTTGTGTGTATATAATAAATTTTGTGTGAAATGTCTCAGGCTTTATTTTTTCTATTATACATTTTTCTCTAAAGTGCATTGTTTCTGAGATTTAAGCAAAAAACATCAAAAAGAGATTTTAAGGTCCCCCCCCCCCTCACTTAGCCACTGCTCTTAGGAGTTTGGAACTACCCCATACAAAGGGAAACTACCCCATACAAAGCCCTGGGGTCAACAACTTTGGCATCCTCCAGGCACTCTATAATGTACTCATTGGCCAGACTAGTTGTATTTCATGTGCTATTTGTCAAAAATTTTCCCTTGGGAAGCTTAACGCAGTGGGTAAATGATCTTATCAAGTTAATGTAATGCGTAAAGCCACATTGAGAGATACTCTTGTACTCAAATGAAGCAAATTTTATCGGTTATTTAATTTATGAAGTATGAATCATCATTTGTTGTATATGTGTATCAAGGAATGTTAGGTGTTAGGAATAACATTGATGTTTTATTCTTCTACAAACTGTTTTTTCTCTTTTGCAGGTCTTGGATTGGATATCATTGCGATGGTCATAAGCTACTTGAAACCCGATCATGTAATCCAAATAATTAGTCAACAGAAACAGGATAACTTTTCTGTACTTCTCACTCCGTGTTTTTTACGGGACTACTCTCCAAATATCAATTGTGAGCCTTTGAATGCCATAGACTTCCGATACCATGAAGTATCCTCAATCAGCAAGACACAAACTCGGTAATGATGTTACAATACTTAGAAAACGGAAGTTAGTGAGAAAACGTTGTCTATTTCCACAAAAATAAAAGTTACAATGTTAAATCAATTTCAACGCTTAGGCCATCATCTGTAACAAACAATAACTGAACACACATAAGAAAGGGCACAGATTATATAGTCACAGGTGAAGGGAGATTGAATCCCATTGGTCGAGTGAAAGGAAAGGGGCGGTAGGTACAAACAATTAAGTGCAAACAAAGTGAAGGGGGTTTATAGCTAATCAAATGAAGTGAAAGAAGGGGAAGTATTATTCAATATGATATATGGTTTCAACATTGTGAAGGGATAATTCCAAGCTTAATAGAAATGGACTTATCAGTGGTGAAATGTATTGAGGGATCTCCTCATTTAAACATTTACCAGATCTGTCACTTTTGATAATTTCGAATTTTTCAAGTTCACTCAACATATCTCCCTTTGAACAAAAATGAAGAAATTCTACAAACTGCCTATCTGTCAAATGAAAATTGTAACTATGATTGGACCCCTTACGATGTTTTGAAAATGTAGACTGTTGCAGTTTGACTGCAATATTCGTAGCCCCAAAATCATTTTAGTTTATAAACCTCACTTTTATTCTGAACATTGATTTTGTCTTTCTCGGAACCTAGTAATGCTCTAAGACTATTTCTAGTTTTAAAACCCACTTTGTAACCCCTCGATGATAGAATTTTGCCAATTTTATCAGAAATTTTCCCATAATAAGGTATAGTTATAGTTACATTGTTTTTCTTCTAAAGTTATATCTTCCCTAACCAGATTGGAAACTTTATCTCTACTCTTTTTCCTAAGAACCTTATTCCATACGGTATCAACGAGATCCCCTCCTTATCCATTACTAGCCACTATGCTTTTGATATTGGATTTTTCTTTTGATAAATTTCGTTCACTCATTGGAACAGATAGTACTCGGTTGATCATACTATGGAATGCTTATGGACTAAAGAGTGATTTGAAGTAGGTACTATGGATAGTTATGCTATATATATATATATATATATATATATATATATATATATATATATATATGTCTCTTTTCCATAAATTTAAAAATCATGCTTCTCGTTTACCAAAGAGATGGACAGATCAAGAAAATTGAGTTTATTCCCGCCGAATTCGAGGGTGAATTTGATAAAGGGATCTAATCTAGTGATTTTTTTCGTTTAAAGAATTCAATTGTCTTTCTGTGCCTTTCCGTAGAATGATAATATCATCGACATATCTATATCAATGGAGAATGTTATTTGTGTTACAAGTTGTAAATATTTGTTGCTCAAAATAATCCATGCATGTATCTGCAAGCAGAGAAGGTAACGGAGAACTCATAGCAAGCCCTAGCTGTGTATAACATTCCCCTCAAATATAAAGTAATTTTGATCCATACAAACTGATGTCAAATTAAACAATTCTTCTTTTTTGAAAATATTGTTTAGAGGCGTGAATCAGCCTGCATACCACATCTATGCATCTTCTACATCGATATTAGAACAGACTAACCTCGTCAAAAGATGCTAGTTTAGCATTTGGAGGCATCTGAGTGTCATAGGAATCATAAGAATTTAGTAAAGTATGTTGAGGCCGAAAGTTGATTTGGTTTCTAAATAAACTGTTGAGTTTTCTAGCCAATTTGTAAGCAGGAGCACCAATATAAGACACCACCGGTTTCATCGGCACTCCTTCCTTATGAATTTTAGGGAGACAAGATAACCTAGGCACATGAGGGTTCATTTCACTTTATTTTCACTTAATTGGTTGTAACTCCCGCCCCTTTCCTTTCTCTTAGCCAATGGGATTTAATCTCCCTTCACCTTTGACTATATAAGCTGTGTCACACACATTAGATTTGGTTGAGGGAAACTTCTTTGAACGCTTCTTCTGGAAAAATTCTTTAAAATGAAAGATTTAGGTCAAATTTACTATTGTTTAGGGATTGAATTTGAATATCAGAAAGAAAAGGGGGAATCTTGAAAAATACTCTGAAGAAATATTTGAGCAAATTTTTGAAAAAAATTCCACATATCTGAATGTACGCCTGTTTCCACACCATTCGATAACACCTCCAAAATCAGTGTCGAATCTACGTTGAGAGATCGAAATAAAATACCATTTCAATCTCTAATAGGTCCCTAATGTATCTGGCCTTGGGAACCCAACTTGATAACATTTGCTGTAAATTTCTTCAGCCTATTTCAGCAAGGTATAATGTGGAAACGTGGAATGCGACCAAGCAGTTTCTTCTTCATTTGAAAGGAAATTGGGACATGAGTTTGACCTTCCGAAAAGATGACAGCCAACTCACAGGGTTTGTTGACTCTGACTGGGGGATTTTAGCCCAGACAGGCGGTCCTTAGGTGACTACCCATTCATCATTAGTGGTACTGTAGCTTTTTGGACTGCAAGGAAGCTGCAGATTTTGGTGCTTACAAGGACTGAGGGAGAAATATCTGAGTCTCTCAGAAGCTGGGAAGAAGGCATTTTATCTCCAAAACTTGCTGCTTCGACTGGTTGTCGAGTTTGCAACACTAAGGGCCATGTCATACGAGCGCTATTGCCGTCGCGTTAAAAACGCTCCAACCCGACAATGGGGTTCTTATGGAGCATGTCATACGGACGCTAATGCCGTCGGCGAGTCCGCTTTAGCCGGACGCTGAGCGCAGCCAACGCGGACGGTCGCGTTAGCGACGCGGCGCACGTGACGCCGGGACCCTGTCATACGGAGCGCTAGCGCTAGCGGGACGCATTTGCCGCGTGAGCACTGGCAGAACAACTGGAACACCTTTGGAGTGATCATTAACATAATTGCCGCGACGGCAAATGCGCCCGGAAGACGCTACGTATGACAGGCACCTGGCGTTGGCGGGACGGCATCAACGCGACGCATTTGCCGTCACGTATGACATGCACTTTTTCCGGCGCTATCTCGACGGCATCTGCGCGACGGCAATAGCGCTCGTATGACACGGCCCTAACAGACATTTTTGATGACAACTTGGGAGTACAACAGTACATCATAAGACCAGTACAACGAAGCTCATACACATTTGAAACCAGTTCATCCGACAGACTTCTGAATGCCAGGAAGATTTCTTACATGATCATTAAGGAAGTACTGGCTGACTTTCTGGCTAAACCCCCGATGCCATTTTGTGAACCATGAGATGCTTACAGAAAATTGTGTTTGTATAGTAGAATGCTATTTAGAAAAATACTTTTTTGCCATAAATTTGACACTCGAAGTGCTCACATCAGTACAAAAATTGGCATAAAATATAATGCGGACAATTTATAAAAAATTGCTCATATGGTGATGCCACATGACTGGAACTTGTTTATTCACAACCATACCTACTGCCTGATCATAATGGTCAAGTCTTAGCATTATCGCATACTGTTGCTGGTCTCTGTCCAAAGACCTTAAATTGTATGGTATTTAAAAAAACATTCTGATTGGTAGCTTGTGTCATCACTTTGACAGAGGAGCACCAAAGTTTAATTTATATAACAAAGATGGGTTTACACAGTAATAATTTTCTTCTCACATACACATAAAACCATTCAAACTCTTTATCATCCCAGTTAATTTAATATTCTTATTTACTATTATGTTTGTCTCATTGCAGTTCTGTTTCCCTACCTTCTGCTGCAAAACTTCGAGAATTGCAGGCTGTAATTTACTTTTCAAAGATGTTGAGTCAAGAAGATGTGGGTGTTGGGGAACAATGGGTACACAAGTGAGTATTCCCCTACAAATTATTACTCAGACACAATGTGTGTTTAGTTTCGGAATCACAGATATTGTGTATAAAATGGTCCTAAAAAAAATCCAACACTTTCGATACTTTGCATCCCTGTTCTATGTTTACCTGTATGGGGACGACTTTTTTCTACCTTACGTTCCTGGATGAATAATATTTTCATAAGCTACTGGATGATTTCGCTGATGTACCAATTCATCCCGAAAATAAAATATTTTTATTTATTAATAATCTTTTAACAGAAAACCATTGCTATATATGTGGTAAAATAATATACATTGCTTTACTGAACAATTTTGACCAACAATAAATAAACTTCCTAAACTATAAACAAATTAATAAAATAAAATAAATGAATACAAATAAAAAATATAAATGGAAAGAAAAATATTTTACTGTTGTTATTATTCGTATCATGTTTTCAGGTGTGCTGATCATACTTTTTTACAACGAAACTTTTGTATTTTTGGAGATATTATTGCTTTATGCAAACAGGAAGACGAATTCACAAACATCTGCTACGGATTTGGTAAGCTTGCATTGATTTAATCAAAATATGGATAGGTGGGTTGGTCGGTCAACCTCTCATGTCAGTTGCAACCTAGACAAATTTCTTTCACGGGTGAAGGTATTTTTAACCATGGGCCTTCTTTTTTCAAGTTTTTTCTTATAGAATCAAAAATTGAAAGACACTAAGAGAAAAAATAATAATAATTTAGGTGAAAAATAAGAGATTCAAGTGTTAGACATAGAATTCACTTTTAATCCCTTTTCCCCTTCTCACCCTCTCCCTCTCCATCTCCCTCCCTCCCCCTCGTCAACGAGAAAGAAATATGAAGGGGAATTTGGCAGTTGAGACTGCCAAAAAATAGAGAAGATCTCATTTTCAAGTCTCTTCTCCTGCTTGCTTCATCTTTGGTAGATAGACCTAACAAACAAAAAATAAAAAATAAATTAAAAAAAATAAAAAATAAATAAAAAATAAGACTACGGTCTAATATCAGTCTATGTTACATATTGAGAGTTTACATAGTGAGATCTTGGTGACGCCATATGAAATAAGGTTGTTATGAAAAAGAGCAGATATATAACCTCAAATTTGGAGGGAAGATGGTACTTGGGAAGAAAAACATTGGCCTTATTATGGGAAAATTGCTGATAAAATTGGTAAAATTCTATCTAATAGGGGTTACGAAGTGGGTTTTAAAAATAAAAATAGTCTTACAGTTTTGCTAGGATCAGTTAATGATAAAATCAGGATAAGAGTCGCATTTATAAACTGTATGGTGTATTGTGGTCAAACTGGTAGGAAATTCTGGGGAAGAATAAACGAGCCTGAAGCGAATTTCAGGGAAAATTAAGGTAAATCTGCATTTGCGAAAATCCTGAATTCCTCCCTGTATCCTGAATCAAGGCAATGAATGCTTCGTAGTTGTTATAATCCTAAGTATATTATGTAGTTATAAATTACACACTCGGGTGAAGTTAGATGAAGAATGAATTTTTTTTATTGAATGTAAACAAACGTTACCATGATTATCTATTAAATCATGTGTAGTTATACTATAACAGTAGTGTGATTAACTTGTAGGTTGGTTCAATGAGGAACCAGGCACCCTGCCATTCAGTTCGGTTTTCAGCTCATCCTCAAGGACTTGAGCGTCCTTGACTTTTTAGAACTTCTGAAATGAAGATTTTCGAACATCTATGGTTACCATGTTGCCTCTTGTAGGCCCCATGTCCACAGTCAGAACTGTCGTATAATGTATATATAATATATAATGTATGTATGTATAATAGACAATAGACTAACTTCTGTTTTGAGATGGGTTTCCACAACTTCGTCGCGAGTGATTTAGTTTGTAAGTAATTCTGGTTGATACTTAGTTTAGAACCTTTCAAATTTTTCGTTGCTGCAAGGTCTTGGCCCTCATGCCAGTAAAAATATCTTCTTGTGCTTTTGGATAGTCAAAATGATGTAGCATTGGATAGTCAATGATGTAGCAAGTCCCTTAATTCTTGCCAGTTATTTTCTTTTTCACCTATGGTGAAAATTATTATAGCAATTAGAATAATAATATGGCAAAATAATTTAAACGGGAGGGCATTACGCATTAATAGCTTGACAAGGACACTTGAGGCCTTGGGGAAAAACGCTTAGTCTAAAACATACTATTAACTAAAAATATGAGGAACATCCAACCTTATTCCACTCCTCAAACTCCCCCTATCAGAGTAACTGCTTAGCTCAACCAGCACAGTATTCTACTTCTAATGTAGTGATTTGGGGAATGTATGTGGGAATTGTAAATTGTAAATACAAGTTCACTCATAGTCCTTGTACGAGGGACGTCCGGAAAAAAAGGGGACAATTGTCGTAGGGGGTTATGGGAATTTTTTTTTTTTTCAAAGTTGGCATACCTGCGTGTAGGGGAACTCCTAACGGTCACAATGAGCGCTCGCCCGTCTCAGTTCGTTCAAAAATGTCGTCGCAGGAGCCCGTCGCGTCAACCTCTGCAGGTGTCGTTCGCTCCACCTACCGCAGGTGCGAGATTTGGGCAGTGATCAAGTTCCTCACTTTGCGCCGAAATCCATCGTCAGCTAATGGAAACCTATGGACCTGATGTGATGACACGTTCGAAGGTTTTCAAGTTGTTTAAGGAGTTTAAAGAAGGTCGCACAGTCACGCACGATGAAGAAAGAAGTGGGAAAGAAGTCTGTCGTTTCAGAAGAACTTGTGCAGCAAGTCAATGAAAAAATTCGCAGCGATCGTCGTGTGACCCTCGACTCCCTTCATGAAAAATGTTCCCACACATCTCACGGACCGTTATGGGTGAAATCGTTTCTGAAAAACTTGACTACAGGAAGGTGTGTGCCAGATGGGTGCCGAAAATGTTGACTCCAGAACATCGCCAACGACGTGTGTCATGAGCCTCCTTCATGACAACGCCAGGCCCCACACCGCGCGTGTGACCCAGGACCTCCTTGTGAGATTTGGATGGGATGTCATTAACCACCCACCATATTCCCCTGACCTGGCGCCCTCGGATTTTCATCTGTTCACAAAACTGAAGGAGTTCCTGGGTGGAAAACGGTTTTCCAGAGACGAGGAAGTCAAGGAGACTGTGGAGAAGTGGCTGTTGGAGGTGGAGCGGAGCGTCTATGACGAAGGCATAAAAAAGCTCGTGCCTAGGATGCAGAATTGTGTGGAACTTGCTGGGGACTATGTTGAAAAATGAAGGATTAAATTTTGAACATATCCTGAAAATTTCATTAAAATATATGCATTTTTCTAATTTTAACAGCATTTGTCCCCTTTTTTTCCGGACGTCCCTCGTAATAGGAAGTAGCTTGACCTTGAACCTGTTTAACCCTCCCCATGTAATACCCAATCTACTGCTCATAATTATTATGTTAAAATGGTGATTTGCAGGAATTGTGTATGAAGAGCCACACCAAAAAGAAGTTGTCATCTTATCACCGGTTGGATCTGACATCTTTGAATCAGCTGATTGCTTTTTGAAGTCAGCAGTGATGTTCAAAGCTTCTGTTATCCTTAATCATTTCAATCGTATTTTTGGATCAGTTCCTCACTTTTGTGCGATGAATGTCGATGTAATCGATGATGGTAAAAGAGACCTAATGAAAGCTCTATTTGGGTTGGATTAGGAAGTATGAATATAATTTTACGCAGTTTCTGATCTCTTATTTTAAATATCAAAAAACAAAAAAAATTAATGGTACATTTTGGTAAATTTTCAATGTTACAAAAAAATCCTATTTTACAAAATCACTAGTTGAAATTGATGCAAAATCCAACATGCCCTTTATTGGAACACCAATCCAATTTGTTTGTCATGGATTGGTTTTAGAAATCTTGTGTTCATTTACAAAAACAAACAAAAATCGTTCCTGGATTATTTTAAAATTTCAGTGTCAACACTCAATGTGTTCATTTGTGTTTATCATGAAACGCTTTGCAGGTTCACTATTAGTTGTCACAAACCAGATTCAATTTGACCTCCTTATGGTTAAGCAGATGTATATAATATATTTTTTAAATATAAGACTGTTATTCAGTTATAAAACCTTACCTTTGTGAAGATATAGAGGAAATATTGACTGAATGTTGTGATAGTCCTAATAGGTGTTCTGTTTTTCTAGAAATGTGTTCATACATATCTTTAAAGATATTAGTTGTACAAAAGGAGTAAAGTATACCTCATTTTTTTGGGCTTTCAGTATTTAAATGACTATAGATATTAACTTTTATACTGATTGTTCAATATGTTTGCAAAAAAATGGATCATGAACATTAAAAGCATGTCTTTCACTTCTATCCCATTTCCCTCAAAATATAACTAGGTACCTAAGACCAAAGGGTATTTCATGGATCTATAGGAATGTTCACATAACCTCTGAGGATTTTGTGGGATGTAAAATTAGGTGCATTGCTTAGTAAAACGTCAGTATTTTATTTAATGGCATCATTGAAAAACAAATAGAAAGATTCACATGATAATCAGGAGAGTGAACACAAAACAATCAGATGAAACCTCATTAAAAATTAGTACTGAAAATAACTTTAATTTGATTACCAAAAATAAAAGAGTTTGGTCATAAGCACAACAGTACAAGTGAAATGACTGTGAATTTAACATTTTAGCGCCCAAAGTTAAAACTACTTATTTGTTCTTGCCATTACTCACTCTTCCCAACCTGCCAGACTGCATTCACCTTTCCTCGCACACCAAGTTTCTCATGGTTCATCAGCTCTACTCTGAGAACCAAATGAGAAATCGCAATTCTGGTTTCACCATCGAGTCCATCGAGTTGTAAAAATCTTTACAATGAGGTGTTTTGATAATTGGAAAAAATATATATATTTATATATATATATATATATATATATATATATATATATATATATATATATATATATATTTTTATTTATTTATTTATTTATGTATACAGGGTGCGGCAGAGAGGACAGACGGTTTTAAAAAAAATCATAAAATAGTTAATATTTACTCAAAAACAAATTTATTGATGCAATCAGGTTCGCAAGGAAATAGCATTTGAGACAGTCAAGTGTGAAAAATCACATCAGGCATGTGGTGGCCGAAATTGTTGATGCAGTGCTGGAGGTGTTCTTGGAAGTTCGCGTAGACTCTCTCCAACATAGCGCTACTTTGAAATGATCACCAACTTATTTTCCCTGAATTACGACGGTGACGTGTTCCTCCCCGACGTGTGTGGTTCCAGCAGGATGGGGCGACCGCCCACACTGCCAGAGCATCAATGGACGTTATTCACCCTCTCTTCCCTGGTCGCCTTATTTCCAGGTTTGGCGATGTTCATTGGACTCCTCGGTCCCCAGATTTATCCATATTCGATTTTTTCTTATGGGGACACCTCAAGGCTAGAGTATACGAGAACAAGCCCCGAACTCTGGACGAATTGAAGGACGCCATTTGCGTGGAAGTCGCCCAAGTTGAGAGAGCTATGTTGGAGAGAACGCCCAAGAACAGCACTCCATCAACAATTACGGCCACCACATGCCTGATGTGATTTTTCACACTTGACTGTCTCAAATGCTATTTCCTTGCGAACCTGATTGCATCAATAAATTTGTTTTTGAGTAAAAATTCGCTATTTTATGATTTTTTTTTTAAACCGTCCATCCTCTCTGCCGCACCCTGTATATATATATATGACAATAAGACAACTTTGATTTTTTTTTCTTCAAAAAACCCCTCCCGTATAAATAGGTAGGCACATATTTGAATATAGCTTTTGTTTCATTATTTCCAATAAGCTACCTTCGTAATTGGCCAAGAAAAAACTTCTAATCCCCTCAAAGGATGATGTTTTAAATTTCTAGACAAGTAGAATTAAAAAATAAAAATAAATAATCTTGGTGCACCTGCACCTTTCTTCCTGAACTAATGGACCTAAGTTTATAAAAGATGGGTCTCACATCACATATGCGTCATAGTTGGTCTTGAATCCACGGCATCACTTTCGATCGATCCAAAAGGGCTGAAATATTAAAAATCACGAGTCCCTTATAAAGTAGAACAATCAATCAGCTGATATAATTTCAATGAAATTCTCCTCTCAAGAATTCGAGTTAATCGTAGCTTCTATTAGCTATTTATTGACTAGTAAAGCATAAGTAGGTGTTTTATTTTATTAGATAAATATGAGCTAAGGTAGTGTACGTCTTTGTCAGTATACCTACACTAATCAATATTTATCTCACTCAACCACTTCAGCTAGTATATTTCAAGCAGCTTACCTACTGCATCAGCCAATACAAAAACGTTTATGGCCCAGTCAATCTAGGAAATTTGGGGGAAATAATTGCTACAGTCCGTTTCTTTTTGGGAATGTGCAGGAGACGGTCCCCTGAACAACGGGTAATAACGTCCCTAGCGATTCCGGTGTAACTTTTCAGAAGGGGGGTCCGAAGGTCCCTTTCCGCGGTTCTTCGCTTATAACTCGCGAACGATGCGTCGCACGAAATTTTTTACCCGAACATAAATGGAAGCCTATAAAATTCTCCACAATTTTGACCCTATACATTTTTCACGAATCAACAGTTTCCGAGATGGGCACCATGAAAAAGTGAAGATTTAAAAAAAAACAAGTTCATCCCACATAAGCAGTTCCCTACGAAAGGTGTTAGAGCATTAAATTTCCTTCAAGAATATGTTTACATATGCTAATTTATCTTCATCCAGTTGATAGCTATGCATTTTTAAATTTTTCTTAAAATTTTGAAAATTATTGACCATCGCCTTTTTCAGTGTTTCAATGCCGTTGACAATCCCAAACTCCATAATTATTTATATTATATCCATGTAATGCATGATACGCACTCTCTGAATAATATATTTTGTGTAGGCACTCTGAATAATATTATATTTTGTGTAGGTACCTATTCATAAAGGTTTTCACAATTATGAAAGCCATTCTCATACCTACCTACTCTTCAGTATTATTAAATAAACGAGTTCAAATATACATATCTACATGAATGTTTGACTTAATGTACAGTAAGTACGTATTAAATCATGTAAGAATAAGTACAAAATGGAACGCAAGAGTTCATTTTGTCTTTTCAGTCCAGATTCATTCATTGGTCCGCTGCAAATTATTACGCAAAGGTTCATTATTCTTGTATTAGATAAACCTTCAACGCAGATCATCAGTCTATAATTATTAAACCCCGTATGTAGTATATGATCAGAATATGGCGCATCGTGCCTTTGGGAAGGGTTCACACTTTTACAGTCAGGAATCAGGAAGTAGGAACCACTCGTATCCATCACACTCCTGGGGTTATCAAAAAGCGGGGGGGGGGGGGGGGGGAGCTCTGCCAACATATGACATGTGAGGTGATGGAAATGTAGTGGTGTCTCCTTCAAAGGGGAGAGGCAAGTAACCTGCTACTCCCAGACGGTATCCAGAAGGTTGAATAAACCTCAGAAATATCCCTAGCTGCAGTATTTTCAAGAATTGAGGAGGAACTACTCCTATTCATCACAAGCTGATTTGAGTCCCTCCACACTTTGTAATTGTATTCCAGATCTCCAAAAAGGAGTTACATTGTAGGTTTTAGCACCATCAGTCCATTAAAAAACTACTAGGCTCAGAGGTCCCACAGCTGAATAATATGAATGTCAAGTCCGGATTCATGGCGAGTGGCATAGAGGCTAGTGTTGCTCCAGGAGTCACAGATAAACAGAAACCATGGATAGATAAACAGTATGTATCTGGTAAATGGAGTTCCCCCTCCCAGGCTTGAAGAAGTAGACGTTGCTCTTAGATGGTGTTGAAGCGACCAATATGACCACTAAATCGACATCTTCTCCAACAACGACAATGGATGGATGCACTGCATGCTTCTCCAGTGCCCACCAAACGATGCAACCATCTGCGTCTCCTGGAGCAACACAAGCCTCCATGTCACTCGTCATGAATCCGGACTTGACATTCATATTATTCACCTGTGGGGCCTCTGAGCCTAATTTGTTTTTAATCGACTTATGATGCTGAAACCTCATACATAGTTCCTTTTTGCAAATTTGGAAATTACAAAGTTTGGAAACTCAAATCAGCTTGTGATGGATAGGAGTAGCTCCTCGTTCTCGATTCTTGAAAACACTGTAGCTAGGGATATTCCTGAGGTTTATTCAACCTTCAGGATATCCTCTGGGTGTTGCAGGTTAATTGCCTCTCCCCTTTAAAGGAGGAACCACTACATTTCCATTACCTCTCATTGTCATATGTTAGCAGAGCTTAGTTTCGACCCCCCCCCCCCCCCCCCCCCTATTGACTGTCCTGGCGCCTCTACTCCCCCTCCCCCAGGCAAAATGGTCAATATACCCAAAACTTTTACCATTAAAAATTTAAACACATACCTATTCGGGAAACGTGGGGTCAAAACTAGTTTTCAAAATCTTCACATCTTTTCATGGCGTCTATCTCAGAAACTGTTTGAAATTCGTAAAAAATTTATAGGTTCAACATTTTGGAGAATTTAATAGGCTTCCATTTATGTTGGAGTAAAAAATGTTGTGTGACGCACCGTTTGCGAGTTATAAGCGAAAAACCGCGGAAATGGACCTACCTTTGAACCCCCCCTCCGAAAAGTTACACCGGAATTGCTAGGGACTTTACTACCCGTTGTTCAGGGCGCCCTACCCTACACATCCTCAAAAAGAAACGAACTGTAGCAGTTATTTCTCATATTCACCCTTTTTTGATCAAGATTGACTGGAGTTAAAATGAGTATTTTAATAATACCAATAACTGTATGAATAATCAACACTACTGGTGTCGAGAAGTAGCAGAAATGAGAAAACTTACTTGAAAGTTTCACACAGCCCCCTTATCTTGAAATTGAAGCTATTTCATTTAACACTCAGTGCGACAGGCATATTCATAGATATATTCATAGATTCCGCCTCTGACGGATTTTTTTTTTTTACCTACCTACCTACTTGAAAAAAACTCACATTTGGACTGCACGCCCCCCCCCCCCCCCCCCAATAAGGACAAATTTAAGTTAATGAGCGCTCTGGCTAAATGAGTAGCTATAGCTGTCAGAGGCAAGGGCCAAGTGCGTAGCCATATGGCAACGTCTGCTCTGAGACTATGAACTATGCAATCTGTGCAGATTAGAATGACAAGAAAACTTGTATTTGGGGTACTAAGCTCATTTTGTTGCTTGGATGACTCACTCTCTTTCTCTTATAAACTCACTACTTTCATTTGTTTCTTTCTCTCTATTTCCTTTTTGTCTTTATCAATCTTTCTTTCAGTTGCCCGAATACATTCAACAAGCATTCATCTGCCAACTCATCAGGCTCATACCGATAGGTTAGAGTTAATGTTCTTTTTCTCATAGTTTTACCTGTAAATGTTTCCATAGTTCATGCAATCCCTTTTTCGACAAATCCAGTAAGCAGCCACTCTTACAAAAAAGAAGTAACCGTTCTTTCTCTTAGCCACTATGTAAAATTTAGAAATGAAAACTCATTACAACTGTCTAAATTCCAAGTTTACTTCGCTATATTTCATCAATTAGGATCACTCACAAATCATCAAGCTCCTTTTTTCCCGTCTGGTGATAATACTTCCTTTTTACTTAGTGAATTTTCAAAGAAAAAATCAGCTATTTAGATATATGGCTTCGAAATTTTTGAAGTAGGGAGGAAGATTCGGGAACCCCCTACAAATCCGTGTCATACATCAAAGAAAACAATGGTAGATTTCAACGCCGTATATATATATATAATATATATATATATATATATATATATATATATATTTATACAAGTTGATGGTTCTACTGAACTATATATGAATGATTAGTAATTTAGGAAAGAAATTTCACAGATAAAAGACGAAAGAATGGAAAATCTAATATTTCGATGAAAATCTTGGTCACAGATATAGAATATAGTAGGAGAAATGATTGTTTTCTTGCGTCCTGATTGCTTGGGAAAAACTCGTATCCAAGGCTAAGATGCTGGCTGAAACGATTATTAATTTTTGTAGTGTTCAATACCTTGAGTTAATCGTTTAGATTGAGGCCAGGTGGTCGGTTTGCTCCAAGTATTAATCTGTGAGCTCTTTCTGATTGCTGGAGCAATCTATCATTAGCCGTATCTGGCAACTTTCTTAAAACTTTCACCCCAAAGCACTGGTCGAACGTGGCATTATGGGACGTCGCATGTATTTTAACTGGGAGTTGCTGGGTTTGGGTGATAGATGCTCTGTGATTGTTCATGCGCAGATTGAGTGTGGTAGCTTTACCAACATAGAATGCATGTGCATCAGTGCACTTTTTGCAGACTAGTTGGTAAACACACATTTTTGACTGGCACTCTGCTACACCTCGACATTTATATGTGTAATTGGTGTTAGCAGAGGAGAAGTCTGAGCCCTCTATCACCAAATTGCACAGTTTACACCTTGCACGTTGACATGGGTGTAAGCCTTGTTGCTCCGGAGGCTGCTCCCGAGGGTGGCGATGCGACAAGATCTCCCCGATATTCTTTCCTTGCCTGTAGCTCACTCTAGGTTTTTCGGGAAAGACATCTCGAGTTAGTGGGCTCGATGTCAAAACACATTGAAGTTCCCGGAGGATGGTATTGAGCTTCTGGGCACCACAGAAAAATGTCGTGACCAGTGGTGGAACCTGACTTGTTGAAGCTTGTTGTCTTCTCTGGTAAGCCACCTGTGCTGGGACTATTCTGTCCTCCACGAATTTGCTGGGGTAACCCCTTTCTACCAGTTTATTATTCAATGTTGATAGATAGTCTTTCAGTTTCTCCTGGTTAATGCAAATTCTGTGACCTCGAATGGACAAAGCTCTGGGGATTGAACGCTTTGTATGAGGGGGGTGACAACTGTCATAATGCAGGTATAACTGCTTGTTAGTTGGTTTTATGTGCACTTCTGTGATGAATACCCCATCTTTGAACGTAATGTCCACATCAAGAAAAGTTGCGCAAGATCTCGAATATGACCAGGTGAATGTAACTGAAAACTGAGAATTGAGTTCTCCCAGAAACAGCTGCAGTTCCTCTTCACCGTGTGTCCATATCAAGAAAATGTCGTCTATGAAACGCTTCCATGTCTATAAAACTCAAGGTATTGAACACTACAAAAATTAATAATCGTTTCAGCCAGCATCTTAGCCTTGGATACGAGTTTTTCCCAAGCAATCAGGACGCAAGAAAACAATCATTTCTCCTACTATATTCTATATCTGTGACCAAGATTTTCATCGAAATATTAGATTTTCCATTCTTTCGTCTTTTATCTGTGAAATTTCTTTCCTAAATTACTAATCATATATATATATATATGGTGTATCTTCAGACGATAACGCCCTTTAAAAGCGGCATAAAAAATTCGTTCCAACGCAGAAAAACCCGTCTTTACAAAAGACAGATCAAGTTCGTTGGTTGGGTATAAGAGATAGAGTTGTTCTTTTGATTTATTGTTTTGTTGTTTAATAAAATTTTTTAGTTTATAGTTTTGATTAATTTATTAATATAATATTCATTTATAGTAATAATTTTATATAACAAAAATTGTGCAAGCAGTCGGGGATGTCAATTATAAGTATTAAATTTATTTGGTAAATTAAGTTTAGATTGCTCCAAAATTTCAGGCTCAAATTTACAATTTAATGGTCCAAAAAATGCTAAAAAATAGGTTTTTTTGACAAAAGGGCTGGTGGGGTGTCTCAGTCGAAGTATTTTTTTAGCTCTGAGTCGATTGCGACCACTTCCAGATCTCAAAGACTCATAAAGAAGTGAGGAAAACTCGATTTTTAGATGAAAAGCGTTCATAATTGACCAAATTTTCGTGTTCCACTGAGTGTTTTTCTTTGCGATCTCGTTCACGGCTATCCCCTTAGTTTTATTCAGGACAGGGTTGGCCTCAATGATCAGAATTTAAGTGTCTAATTTAATGTTATCCACAACTTTTCTTTGAAAATTCTCTCTATTAGTCATGCTGCATGACTGAGTAGGTACTTTATTCTATTTTATCCATCTCTTTCATCAATACCTTCTTGATCAATGGCACTTCTTCTAGTTTTTCCCTTATTTCTTTAAACCTCCTTTCTAATTTTTCGTTTAAACCAAGGCTAAATACCGCATCTCCTGTCTGCTTCGATACATTTTTTTTAAGTTTGTTCTGGCAACTCTTCTTTCCTCGTATAATACTATGCTGTAATGCCAAATTTAATCGCGTGATCTACTTTGACTCCAACTTTCACTAGCTCTTTTATTTATTATCCTTCCTTCTGGCCCTGTTTTACGTGTTATGTGCAGTGGTGTATATCCTTTTTGTTTTTTTGTGTTTACATTTCCTACCACTTTTAATATTGCTCTCACGTCCCCTCATAAATACCTTTACGTTGAGGTGCAACTTAAATCATTGAAAAAAGCATTTTGTAAGGAGCCTTTCTTATGTAGTTCCCAGTATCAACATGTGACCCTTAATTTATTAGCTTCCTTACCTGCTCTTCATATCCCAATTAGCTCAGATAATGTAATGACATATTTCTCTTACGTTTCTAGCATTTTGACAGTAAATCAAAAAAACCTCGTCAGTCTCTTCCCCAAAATTTCACTGGAGACACAAAAAACTGATTTGACAGCCAGCAATAATAAAAGCCTAGTTTTAATTGATAATTATGATAACAACACCCTTCTATGATAATGAGATGGTGTTACACGAAGAAAAGTGATTAAATTAACGATATTCACGATGATTTAGGACTTACGGGAGTTTATCTATACCATAATTGGTATAACGAGGATATCCACTATAACATATCTACCTTGTTCTTAAAATATTAGTTTCGTGCTAGGAGATGAACCTTAACAAAAAGTATTAAAAAAAAAAATTATTGAAGAGGAAAAATCAGTATAAATACATTTATCTACTATGTATGTAAATAAGCATTCTGAAAATGCCAACTATATTATAGTTTTTTGTTCTTCAACGATTAGGAAAAGGTTAGAAAACAATCATGTAGGAACACAATTTTTAAAAATTATTACCATCATTTTTTATTAACAGGGCTAAAATTCACAATTTCGCTATCTATTCTACTTGGCAACATAATGTGGCTATTTTATTCTTTTTTCACAAAAGCAATAGATTTACATCTTAAGACTAAGATAATACAAAATTCAAGTAGAAGTTGAATGCTTGTATCCAAAATAAAATCGTCAGTCAAAGTAAAATTTGGCTACTTCATGCTTTTTTCAATAATAACAAATTTTTCAAAATCACAAATACAAGATTAGGTACACTTTTCAAGTTCAAAATCACAAATATAAGATTAAGTACACTTAGGTTACTTTATAAAGTACAATATAGAAAACAAGGAACTTCATTAAAAAAATATACGCATTGGTAAAAGTAAAGTACGACTTAGTCCAAGATTAATGACTTAGTTGGTCACAAAATGAATGGAAATCTTTGGGAATAAATCCCTTGATATGTTGCAGATAGTGAGTGACTTCACCAATCTTAATTTTGGGTGGTACTATATACAAATTAGGGATGTAGAGCAGCATTATTTTTTTAATTCGGGTTTTTATGGAGCCTGTAGGATTTTTTCTCCAATTTGGTTGATTTTCTCTCAAAGGCTGTGACTTCTGATACTTGATATCCCCTAGCACGTATATGAATTCCGAAGGAAGCCATGATGAGCTTCAGTTTGTTGCAAACACCATGGGTATAAACATGAAGTCTGTTATGTTACGAGGCATCTGCTACTTCCTGTTACTGGCATTTGCTAATATTTGTTATTAACATAGTTTTGCTTGATGGAACGGAGGGGTGGGGCGAAGCAGTCTCTCAATAAGTAGTAAGCACTTGGAGTGGTTTGGAACCTTTCGGGTGGCACCTGAGTGCACAGTCACGGGAGAGGTGGAATTGCTAAGAGCAGAAGTTATATATACTCCACATACTTAATAAAGTGATGTAGAATCCAGAGATCAGCCACAAGAGAGAAGAACAAGTTGATACTCTTGAGCACAGGCAACTACTATCGAGGGGATGTACTAAGGATAGAGGAGTGCAGTGGCTAAGCCCATATTTCTATTTATAGGTAAATGGAAAGCAAGGTGGCATAAACGTCTGTCATCTGAGTTCTTATGGGGGTGGGGGGGGGGGATACGTGTATATTTCCTAGGGCCTACATTAATAGTAGGCCCCTCTCACATACGCATGGTGGACCCAGTTACCTTGAGCAAATCTCTTGTAGAATGAGGACTTGATCCCATCGGAAAATTGAGTCATAAGCCTACAAGAAATTTCTGGGCTGCATAAGGGTAACTCGGGAATAAGTTCTTGGGATCAGTAGAGCCGTCACCAGGACTCAGCTGTAGAGTTGGTGGTGCAAGAGCACATATTGATGCGTGATGGCATCTTAAGACCAAGTTAACAGGTCTACTACGAAGGGACAGTTAATATTCCATAAGCCAGGTTTTGGTGATGGGATTTCCCTATCAGGTAGCCAAAATGAGCCAGGCGTCATCATGAATAATAAATGGATGGGTTGCATGTTTGATTTCAAACTGATTGATGATAGAATTTGTATCTTACACCTAAAACCTAGGATCTTCAACATCAAACTGATAAATGCTTATGCACCCACTGAAGATGATTAAGACGAAGTTGGATTTCATTTATAGCTGACATACCTTTGAAGTGGCCACCTCTTATGACGGATATGAATAGAAAGGTGCGAAAAGACGCAAGTTTTTCAAAAAGGCATTAGGAAAAAAAAAAAAAAACAAGACCCCACGAACAGTGTAACGATAATGGGTTGCGGTTGTATGATTTTCAACCGGTAGGTTATTCTTTGCCTTTATGATTTTTCAAGTTCCACATTCTATTGATTTCATTTTCTGTTCATTTAAAGGGCTCTAGGCCTTCCTGGACTAGCAACACCCTCGTAATATGGGAAACCCTACAAGACGGGAACCAGGAAGGCCATCCAAAGGAAGGGTGGGCTCGAGGAGGCCGGTTGGGGTTTTCCCCGACTCCACTGGCTAGTATGAATGTGCGTGTTTTTGGTTGTGTATGTATTTATTGTGTGAATGTGATTTAGTACTATAGTCGAGAGTGAACCTGTGATAATTTGTGCAATTTTAGAATAGGAATCTAGTATGTAGGTAGATCGCTATAGGTAGGGGAGGATATCCAGTACTCGCCCTGCCTCAGACATTCTCAACGTGAGATGGACCAGATGAAACATGACTACCGATGATGGGAAGACCCCAAGTTATAAGAAGAGGTGAGCCAGTATCTAGGTGTCATGAACTCCTGTCCCTACAATTACCGCATCTCATCAAAACCTGGCACCTCCACGTGGTCCATCCTGGGCACACTCAACGAGAGTGTGGCTAACGGCAGAGGGGACAGGAGGGCCTGCTGTATCATCAAGAAAGAGTGAGGGAAATCCACTACTGCCGCAACCATTAAGTCCTGCCAAGATTGTATTGGGCCAGAATGGCCCCAGAAACAATCTAACCCACTCTGATACAGCAGGTTGTATGTTTTCGCCTTGGGGAAGAACATGGTTGGGAACACTCCCAGTAAAGACCAGATGGCAGCACTCAAAATAAGATTAACCAAGTACTGATAGCTCTGGGTGACATAAGTATGTTCTTGTAGAGGAGCAGTCTGTGATTGTGAACATTAATGGTCAGAATAGAATATACATAGATGTGGGCTCTAGCACATTTCCAGCAAGCTAACCCCAAGAATAGATGCATACAAAGTTCCTCGACTGAAGGATCAGGAAGTCTTGGAGGTGGTAAAAAAGGGTTTCCGACCTTGTACTAGTTGTTAGACGTGTATTATGCTGTTCATCTAAATAGAACCACGATACATCGAGAAAAATCAAAAAAGTAAATTAAACCAATTTTCTCACACAATCGGACCAATTTCAATGAAACTCATACATGAATGTTTCCTCATCAAACAAGATTAGACTGCTCTATTCGTGATTTCAAATAAGGATGCGAATAAGGGTTCCTAGTGGCGGAAAAATTAACCTATTCAAGCGGGATCACCTATAATAGCAGCTGTGTTTATTTGTCAATTTTCCTTTGGTGACCACGAAAATGTCAAGATAAATCGTACTGCAGCGTATTCGGATGCTAACCCAGTGGTGTAAATAAAAACCAATCATGAAGACCAAATGGGAATCATTATTGAAATGAAACTAAGCTTGATGAGTTTACGGGTTCAGTATAGCTACAGACACTAGCTTGAGCAATAAGGAGGTAGGTATGTACCTACTGCTATACTATATTACTACTATGGGGCCGATTTTTGAAGTTCCAATTAGTTTTTGTCCATTAGTTGGAACTTCTAACATACAAGAGTCAATCCAAGAACGAGGTAAGTTAATCTTACATTAAATTTATATCTTCTTTTTTTGTTTAATTGAACGTATTAAAACTAGACCTCTTACTCCTTTCATAATTAGTAAATTCGTCCCCTCTAAGATCAGTGGTCCGGGTGCTCACATCGCTAGTATTTCAAGAATGAAAAACTTCATTAACAGAAAGCACTCTGACCACAACTCCTTGACCTTCCAACACGCCATATAATATAATATGCTAGACATTTCCTATTTCTTCACCTTCATAGAAATGTTGGGATTTCATCGTAGAAGCTTATGTCTTCTAAAATCTAATTTAATTTCAACATTGTACAGAAATAGATATTTAACAAGAAGTAGGTAGGTACTTAATAGGTACCTACTAAACAGGAGAGCATGAAAGCATCACATTTATATTATCAACAACCTGGTGGTACGAACTTAATTCACTTGGTTTTGTATTTTCCCATCTTGAACTCAAGCATAACATACACAAATGACGTAACTTTGCATAAATAATATAAATCGATGTGATGAATGATACAGGGTGGTCCACGGGAACCAGACAGTTTTTGAATGAGTAGTACACATTTGTTTTTTAACATAAAAAATATATTTTTTCATATTCTTACAGCCAGTACTATGCCATTTAAGAAATCAAACCTTAAAAATAACATCTGTCATGTGGTGACCGTCTTGCTCGTAACATGTTGCAAGTCTGTTCATAAACTCTTGGTGAACGCGCTCCAATAAGGGTGTGTCAATCGCGTGGACTAGTGCTCGAATCGCTTCCTTCAGCTCGCCTAACGTTCTCGGTTTGTTTTTGTAGACACGAGATTTGAGGAAACCCCACAGAAAAAAGTCACAGGTTGTCAAATCAGGTGACCTCGGAGGCCAGGGCATGTCCCCAAACCGTGAGATCAAGCGCTCTGGGAACATTTGGCGCAATTTGTCCATCGTTACTTTAGCTGTGTGAGGGGTTGCCCCATCTTGCTGGAACCAAATGCTTTCAGCAGGAAGTTGTAGTCTGTGTAACTCAGGTCTCGGGAAGATGTTTATCATCTCAACATAACGGGCTGCAGTCACAGCCACTGTGTTGCCGTTTTCCTCAAAACAATATGGACCAATCACACATTTGGACGATACTGCACACCAAACCGTCACTTTTGGACTGTGTAAGAGCCGTCCATGAAGTTGCTGAGGGTTTTCACTGGCATAATAACGACAATTATGCCGATTGACAAAACCGTTCAAATGGAAATGAGCTTCATCACTCATAAACAGTACAGCATCTTCATTAACTTAAAGCATTGAGAGCATAGACAAACAAAAATCATTGCGTTGTGGAAAGTCAGTTGGTTTCAGCTGCTGGACAATTGCCAATTTGTATGGGTGGAATCTGAGGTCATGTTTGACAATACGGCGAACTGTGGAACGACTTACTCTTAATGCTTGAGCTTGTTTTCGCACTGAGCGGCCTGGACTTGTTAGCAACGCCTGCCTCACCCTCTCCACACTTTCAGGGGTCCGTGCCGTGCGAGTAGGTCCTGGTGGCTTCTTTTTCATCACATTTCCAGTTGTTCGAAGGTCGTTGACCCACTTCAGAATCGTGTTACGGCTTGGGACAGCTCCATGATGGCCAATATTAAATTCACGCCGAAAGAGTATCTGCGTCGCCACCACTGATTCACCATTTTTTATAAAAGCTTCGAACCCGAACATGCGATGCCTCACACCCCACTCAGTCATGTTGTACACTAAATGGCACATCCCCACGGTTCGAACGGGACCCTTCCGATGACCCCACTCCACCTACCTGCTGAGTAATACCCATTCGAAAAACGTCAGGTTCCCTTGGACAACCCTGTACCTTGCAAAGGCCTTCAAATCTATCCTACTCATTGCTAATATTTCCAAAGCAATCACAGCGCCGCCAACGGTAATTGAAAAACGTACAGACCAGGAGATAGCTAGGGCCAGGAAACTCCAACAAAATGTCCGAAAGTAAGACAATCAATTTAGTCACATTCTAATCCGGCCATTCTCGCAGATTGTGACGAGGTGAAAGGCACCCTGACTTTACAGAATGTTTTTTTATGCCAGTGCTTCAACAGCACAGTGATACAGCAAATGGGAAGATGTCTCAATCGATTAAATTACGAGTGTAATTTTCCTCTGTTTGGTTGGAAGTTTTCTTGTAGGTTTTTAAAGCTGCCTCATGCGGTAATAACATAAGCCCTTTTTTATGCACAGTATACCTACTGGCACTCCTGAGGCTTACATTGAAAAACTCGTAAACACCAGTCCAATATTTTGTATGTAGAAACATTCATATGAGTTTCATTAAAATCGGTTGAAATACTCAGAAGCAACATTAATTACAATAAATCAAATTTTAGCCATTTTTGATGAAAAAAGCTTGAGTTGCTCAGTACTCGAGATTTATTCATAAACATTTTTTCTAAACTAAACATTTATCCTCGACAGAAATTTCAAAATCCTGGCAACATGGCAATAGATTTTTAAGTCAAGGGAAAAACGACGGAATAAAATGAGATTTGTAGTCTGTGCAGTGTACAAAAAATCTCATCAGTGATGAACTAGTCTTGACAGACAACATTGTCGGTTGAGTGATATTGATAGAGATGTCAGTACCTACTAATCAAGAATAATAAGGATTCAATCACAATGAAAATAAGAGTGTTGAAAATAATAAATAATGAATATTGGAAATATCATTTTCAATAAAATAAAATCAACAATAAAAATCATAGATACAGTTGAATAACACAAAAAGTCATGTTTTCAATTTTATGTGTTGGAGGGAGTTTACAGCAAGTAATCGCAGTTTGAACTCTAATTTTATAACAGACTTGGACAAGTAATCCTTAACATCATTTTAAAAGAGGAGGAGGGGGGGGACCATCTAAAATAAAATCTAGATTTCCCACGTAAATGATTCCTAGACAATTATGTATACTCAGAAATAAAAATGATCTGAAATGACAGTTGAGAGAAAATGACAGCTGAGAGCTTGAGAAATACAAAGAATGAAATGAACAACAATTATAAAATAACATTTTTGCAAAACTAAATAATAACAAGACTAGACAGAGCAGAATGGAGATCATTCAATAAGGCAATCAATACCCCATAAAATCTAAACATAAAAACTGGTAATATCCTAGCATGTTTTTTCTTTTGTTTTACACTCGCGATTGTAAGCCTGGGCTAGTTAGTAACACTAAATAGTGCCTCGTAACTCAATCAATTTTGTTGGAATTATTATTGTGCCTACTAATAGTAATTTGGTGAATAAGGATTAAGGAAAGTGCCGTCAGATACCATTACAGGTAGCATATGTTTACATCATCATTTGGTGTTCAATGTTCACAATATGTCTCCACTTCATGTTCTTCCCAACTAAATTCCTGTGCTCTGTTTTGCATTAATATAAGTTATATTCAAATTTAAAACGTTGGTATTATTTCAAATTATAATCCCAAGAGTTTTGAAGCATACATGGTGTGGGACCTACTAACATTTCTTCAAATCTGCTGGAAATATTTGCCTCTCGCCTTCTGCAATTAATAATAACAATGATCTGTACAACAACACAACACCAAGCTGTCTTCTCTTCTTGAGACTCCATTTTTGAATCTCACCATAACACTTTCCACTCTGCAAATTCGTTAGGTTTGCTATCGACATGGCACTTATCATGCAAGCTTCTCTTGTCAAAGCTTCAGCTTCAGAAATGTTGTGAAAAATGTGAATGCACACAATTCCAAATCCTTTCTCCCAAATTTTTTTGATTTTTTTTATCTGGAAAAGATGACAAAAATAAGATTAATTTATTAACTTCGACGATTTCAGGTTTGAAAGTATTTTTTTTTCGCTGAGTATTCACTAGAACTGAGTGATGTGCACTAAAAATCATTATCCTAGCCTAGAACTTTGCAAAACTACCTCTAGGATACGTTGGTTGAAAAAAGTAGTTACAGTGGAAATAGTTTATAACAGATCCACCGTAGAATTTTTTTTGAATATATATACCTATATATGAGTGTGTGTGTGTGTGTGTGTGTTGGGTTGCTGGGGTAGGGTAACTGTAGATGTTTTTATCTCTTCGGAGCTCCACCATATCCCTACCCAAGTCAAGGTCATATGTCCCTGTCGTGCAATCGGGGCACCCTCTGGTTTATCAGAGGGTGGCAGAATGACCTGCTGGCGTTTAGGAGAGAGGCTTGGGTCAACGGGTCTCCCGACTCTTAATCACGCTTCCCCCGTTATGGACCAAACCTTAAGAGAGCCTCATAACTCGAGGGCACCCCAGGCAGGGGCGTCGGTCTTCCTTTCCCTCTTCTTCCTATCCTTCTTCCTCTTCCAATGCCCCTGGAGATTTCCACCAGTGTGCACACTGTGAGAGAGCCTTCGGTTCCAAGCCTGGCCTCAGCACCCACGTCTGGCAGAAGCATCCTGCACAGGCCAACGCTGCAATCGTTATAGAGCGAGAGTGGCCCAGGTATGCTTCTGAAGGATTTGCGGTGAATGGCAGCAGAGGAGGCAGAGGCTATGCGTAATGGGGTACACAATGTTAATGTATTCTTGCAAGCACGTTTTCCCATGTAAACGCTTCCTGCCATCCAATCTCTTTGCCTGAGGCCCCACTGAAGCAGCTTGTCTAGGATGCAATCCAGGCGTGGGACAACAGCCCGCCGTTCAGCAATCCTCCCCCGGGACCTTCGGTCTTCTTGAGGATTTGAAGACTGAAGTATTGAGGCTCGGGGAGCAGGTAGGCCGTATTGAAGGTTATGAGAGTGCCTACCAGCAGGAACTGGCAAGGCGGGCTGCGGAGAGGCCTGATGGCTTGGAAGACGAGATTAGGCTTATGTACTGAGGATCTTTCTTATAATTAGTTGAGGTTGTGCAACCAATATTTATTTTTGATGGAACATACATGGTCCTAATACATACATGAGCATTGAAAAATAGTAGGTTATCATAAATTATACCTTATCAGAAACTGACGTCTTATTGGTTTTCACTGCATCAACTAGGTGGTCTAGTGGACGTGAGTTTTTGCCCTTGCCAATATAAAACACTGACTTCAGAAAAATTGGCCATGATTCGTTCAAACAATCTCTAGATGTCGACTTTTTAATATCCTTTGAAATGATTGGGTCAAGAAGTAGGTAGGTGAAATATTGCTTGGATGTGTCAAGCTTTAGTCTGAGTTTATCAAGTCCTTCTAATTGTTCGATCATCAGAGACTCCAAGGGCGACCATTTGTCAACACATTCAGTAATTTTTTGATTTAATGTCGATATAACAACGTCATTAAACTCTGAAAGTGAAACAGTAGATAAATTAACAGAACAAAAATGTAGATTTGGAACCAGATAAGCTTTTTATTTGGAACATTCATTAGAGGCAAAAAACCTTGCCCATGTTGTTTAATTACTAACTTAACTTATCTTCGGGAAAGATTGAGTGCAATTATTGTAGGTCAAGGAGAACACTGTTTACTTATGTAGCAGCATATTACACATCGCGTTTCTTCCACTTTTTCGCAAAAAAATTATTTTATCATTCATACTAAAAAACACTGGCATTATAAATGGTACACATAGGCTTCAAAAGACCACTTGAAAAAAATCAGGTACCTAAATAATTCGAGAGTTCATTGTTTATAAACTTTTTTTATCTAAGTCTGTTGAAAAATATAAAATTATCAACTTTTAGCCGTCTGTTAGCAAGTTTGTTGAAAACGAAATAAACTTTTAGCTGTTTTTAGCCATTTTTACTGATTTTTTTAAGCATATTTTTGAAATGTTACCAATTTAATGCGGCAAAAGTTGCTGACCAACAAACTCATCCTTTCATTTGGAAAGCTTGATTTTTCGTAGCAGGAACGGAATTTTCAATATACATATGAAATTATATATATTTCATTATTATGAAATATATATATATGTGGGTATGTATATACATATGTATGTGACATGAGGGTATATTTCAATATGAAACCTTTCTTTCTTTGTCTGATTTCACCATAAAACTTGTAGTTGTTTCTTGTCAATGTTTGAAGTTTTTGATCTCATTCTTGATCTAATTTGAATTCATGCAATTTTATTGAGTACAAAAATTGGTGTTAGAGGGTGAAGAATGTAAGAATTTGGCTTCTTCAATTGTATTTGATGTCAGATTCCTGGAAGTAAATGAAATCCGATGGAATCTGACATCAAATACAATATTGATGAAGCCAAATTCCTACATTCATCACCCTCAACCACCCACTCACATGGCAACTCGGACCAAAATTGTTGTTGTTTAATTGTAATAAGCAAAATAATACCTATGGCTTCATTCAGTTTCAAAGAAAACAACTGTAATGGATGATGGAATAAAAAGAATATCGCATAGTATACACATTAGATATATTCATTATATTCCTTCATCCATTATCCCTCGTCCATTGTTTTAGTTTTTAGTGAAACTGAATGAAAATAGTATTTTACAAATAAATGTAAATGTAACTTGAAGTCCTCTGATGCAGGCAGAAATGGATTGCTAAGCACCTATAAATCTATCGTTAATTTTCACTAAGAACAAAATAAAAGTTAAAGAAATACTTACAGTGAACACGAAATTAATAACAGGTTCAAAATATTAAGTAAATAAATTGAAGTAAGACACATTTTAATGGAAATCAGAACTTTCGGAGATGTTTAAATGAATGGATAAAAGGGAATCTGTGGTAGCGGCAGTACCCATTGTGGGGTTGTTGCGATTGAAAAATATTGGGCCATCCTGGGGGACTCAGCTGCCTAGCATTCAACCGTCCTCATGGCTCGAATACTCAAAGATTGGGCCATCCTCAAAGAGTCAACAATGAAATTAGCCACTCTACTACTTCTGGCCTCTGTACAGTGTCCACAAACGATTCTAGCAATCAAAAGGTCCAATATCAAATTTGAATCGACAGGAGTTCGGATTTTTGTACCCTCCTTACTTAAAACGTCTTGCCCTCAGGCAATGGCGCCGATATTGAGCTTCCCATTCCTGAATGGGGAGCCTAAACTATGCGTACCATCTGCTCTTCAGCGGTATTTAGTCGCCACATCACTATCACTCCATCAGGATCATTTCCTGCTGACGATACGTCCCCCAGTCTGCCCGGCATCCCATGTGACTCTGAACCATCGTAGACGATGATGACGAAGAGGAGGATTACCTGAACCGAGCTTTACAAAGCCCCAGTTTTGGCCTCTTGTCCGTCCTGCGACGATGATGCCTTGAAGGAGAGCGACTCGAACGCTTCCGTCGTCTCTTAGCCCGTCCCCTGTCTGACCCACAGGAGTCGGACAGGTTAGCGTTCTTCTTCAACATGACGTCAGAGATCGAATAAATCATCCGCTTATGTACCTTTTTGCTTGAAGTACCCTCCAAGAGGCTCGAGTCCACCACAGTAGAATAATCTTCGCTCCGAGGAGACGAACTACGGGGAGTTGCGACACAAATCGGGTTCCCAGTGGATTTGGACCCTAGAGCACGAGGCATCTCCAACTCGACATGGTGTTTCGATTGTTAGCAATCCGAATCCATCAGTACGCAAAGTTAAAACTGTTGACAACTCGCACAAAAATGAAACAACACCAAAATTAATTTTAAAAAAACTGAGATTTCGAATAGAAAAAAGGAAATGGAAAGTTGAACAGTTCGGGAATGAAACAAGCTGCGTGGAGGTGAACATACAAAGTGAGGCGAATCCACATCTCTCCTAAGATGGCAGAGCGTGGGGAGGCGCACAGGGCACCCAACATAGGAGAGTGTAAACTCTGGTGTCTTTTCAAAATCCGTGTTTCCATGGGTTTTTTCAAATATTTTCTCTGAAAAGTCCCTGCGCGCGATGTGTAACATGCTACCGATGAGTAAACAGTCTTCTACGAAGACCGTACTATAATCAGTAACTTATCTGAAAAAACTGAACACATCTGGAAGGTATCCAGCCTAGAACCATTTTGGCTGCTTTATTCCTAATATATCAACTTATAATCTAGAGCCAACTTACACTCCTATCCTTTTTCCTACATCAGCCCTTCAAAGTTGAAGGAAGTCTTAAGCTGAAAACAGACTACGCTGACGTGACGTGGGATGACACATGATCAGGCAGCAACAGACCACGTCAGAGATGGGCCCACAGGTTCACACTTTGCTGACGTGACGTGAGGGTGGGGGATGTGATGCTGGGATATCGTGATCAAAGGAGGGTGGATGGTGTGTTCAGTTGATGTGTAATCTTCGACAATGCAAGAACTTCTCGACTTGCTTGACGAGGAAGAGGAAGAAATTGCTGGGATGGCAATCGCCTGTGCTGCAGCAGCAGCATCAAGGATATGGGTGCATCCCATCAACAGCAGGCGGGGCCTGTACGGCGAATTTTCAACTTTGATGCCCGCATTGGTGGAGGACGAAGAGCGTTTCGTGATGTATTTCCGCATGACGAAAAATGAATTCTATCATTTGTTGAAATTAGTTGGTCCGGAAATTGAGAAACGCTCGACTCAACTACGAGAGAGCATACCAGTGGAGATCAGACTGGCAGTTTGCTTGAGGTGAGTACAAACTGATAACTTAATTATCTAGAAATTTTAAAGAAAGAGGGGAAAACATTAGCAAAGAACATGTATTCCTTTTTTGTTTATTTGTGAAGTATAAAATCTGAAATGTTCAACTGAAAAACACATTTAATAAAATAAATTTATGTATTATATCGCAAATCTCAAGTATGAGTACACACTAAACTTAACTTAACTGTTAATAGTCATACAAATAGTTGGAAGTGGACGAAGAAACAACAACAGCGACCTGACGCCGGCTGATGTCTTCACACGACTGACGAAAATCCAAATCTTTTGACTTTGACCTGACGCGTAGATGGCGTGTTAAGGCGTAGGATACGCTAGAAGGCATCATCCCACGCATTACCACGTCACGTCAGAGCAATCTGTTGGTGATCGTCCAAATCCTTTGTTTACATTTTGTCTTCACACGTGGTCCCCCGTCATACTACGCCATCCCGCGTCATCCCACGTCACGTCAGTGTAGTCTGTTTTCAGCTTTACATAATCTTCCACATTAAAGATCAAACTTTATCACTAGTAATATGATATTTTTACCAGAAGGACAAGAAAAAAACTAACCGGTAGGTTGATGATTGGAAGTTCTTTCTATTAAGCTATTAGAAGCCTTGCGCAGCTGGTACAGGTAAACTCGTTTAGTACTTTTCAAGAGTGGACCATGAAGTATTTTGTGTTCTTTAAGGCGATGTTTTAATTTTTCAGTAGGGCATGATGATAATGAACCTGTAGAAGATCATATGCCAAACTGAGAAACATCAATTAGGTAAGTAGTTGAGAATGCTCAAGTTGTATTTCTGTTTCAATGGTACACAAAAATGCTAAACTACAATACAAAACAAAATATAAAACATGCAAAGATAATAAATTCACTCCTATATTTGTATGAATATATTTGCACCAAACGAAATTATGAGAAGTAGGTAACAGAATAGTCATTCATTATTTTCAGATATAAATTTTAAAAAAAAGTTCCGAGTAATTAGCTAGGCATATCTAGGTTCATGAATTAGACACATTCTCAGTATCTAATAAGTTTTTACATTAATCATTATAAGAAAAATGAAACCAAGTGAACGTTTCTACATGTACATTCTTATAAATGAATATCTACTTACCACATGATGTTTCAGTGAGAATATCCAATGCCTCATAATATGTAGTGGTATCAAGACTGATCCTGGAAGGCAATGATATCACTAGTGGTGGATACAAATAACGCAATGATATAAATATTGGTGGGTACGAATAATTAATGTTGAAATCAATGTTCCTAAATTAGGGCAGTACCTACGCCCTCTGGGGGTAGTAATCAGTTAGGGGGCACAGACACTATCCGTCAATGGACATTAAGGTAGCAATAAAGATGTTGAATAATGTTCAAAAATTAGGATCAAAATCATCGTGCTTGAATGATTTTTACATATACCGGATGTTGTAATTTTTTACACAGAACCAAAGGTAACAAATTTACATTCAAAATGCTTCATATGAAATGGTTAAAACACGAACTAAGCGCTGGGTGATACTTGGGAAATTTCAAAATGTTGTAACTTCGGACCTGGGATAGAAAGATGAAGAAAAACTTATTTTAAAGCGGATTCAATAGTCTACAACTTCTTATGCGAGACTTTTATTGTAAAAGTGAAGGTAGAGGCACGAGAAAGAAATGTTGGTTAAAAAACGCGAACTAAATTTTTTTTTTTTTGTGAAATGGCAATTTTTGCAAGCCATTGTCTAGGAAAATATTGAATATCGGGAAAAAAATGTTGAAGACAATCTTGTAGCAAATTTAGTATTCTTTAATTTTGGAATGAATAATATTTATTTTTTTAAATTTTACTTTTTATTTTTACGGTACACATTTTTTGAGTTATAGACAAAAGACCAATCATCAGGACCTTTTCACCCTGAAGGTACAGAACGACCAGCCTCAAAACCCCCACCAGCCCACAGCATTGGGGGGTCTGGAGGTGGGCGCCACATGGATAAAGAGCAACACTGATATTTAGCAGAAGAACATGAAGCGACAAACCTATTAAATGGATATAACTCATAGTCCCTGAAAGAGGACCAGTGTACCAACACCATGCACAGTCCACACCTCTTGCTTTGAAAATATTGATTAAAATATGGAGAATTTGCACTGAATTTAATAGAGATAGATGGTTCGAATTTCATTTAAAATGTAAAGGGCCGATTACACGAGCAACAAAAGTTGCGCAACTCCGAAAAAATTGCACTAGAAAAGTTGTACACAACACGAAGCAATAAAATTGCCTCATGTTGCGTCAAGATGTTGCAAGGAATTAATTGCACTGTGTTGCACCAAAAAGTTGAGCAATAGAAATTGCTCAATTTTTTCGTTTACACGGGCGACAACAGTTCGCGCCATGGACGGTGAAGAGGTGGTCGTCGCTGCTGCTGTGGTCGTCGTCGCTGCTGCTGCCAACCAAAGGAAAAAGAGGGGAATTTGGCAGCGCCAGTTTCTGAGCCAGAGAGAATGTGGGTTGGCTCTCACCTCTGAAATTCTTTCACGTCAATATTTGCTCATAAGGCCATGCTGCACATATAAACTCCTATCTTTGCTACGTTAAAATTCTCTCATGGGGCAATGCTGCACCCCACCAGTGCAGTTTCACGTCAATATTTGCTCATAAGGCCATGCTGCACATATAAACTCCTATCTTTCCTACGTTAAAATTCTCTCATGAGGCAATGCTGAACCCCACCAGTGCAGTTTCACGTCAATATTTGCTCATAAGGCCATGCTGCACACATAAACTCCTATCTTTCCTATGTTAAAATTCTCTCATGAGGCACTGCTGCACCCCATCAGTGCAGTTTCACGTCAGTATTCGCTCATAAGGCCATGCTGCACCCCATCAGTGCAGTTTCACGTCAATATTTGCTCATAAAGCCATGCTGCACAAATAAACTCCTATCTTTCCTACGTTAAAATTCTCTCATGAGGCAATGCTGCACCCCATCAGTGCAGTTTCACATCAATATTTGCTCATAAGGCCATACTGCACAAATAAACTCTCAATGTGATTGGCTGTTTCGTTCCCTCTCCGGACCCAAGGCCGAAAAATTGCCACAATAGTGCAATAATTTTCCAAACCCCTTGGACTTCATTTCAACACGATGCAACAGTTGCCGAGAGGGCTCGTGGGCCTGAAATGTTGTACAACTCCCGTCAATTAATTGCGTGCAATCTTCGGCAATTTTTTCGAGGAGAGAATAGCTGTCCAACTTTTTTGAAATAGTTGTGCAATACTTTTTTCTGCAATTATTGCCGGAAAAAATCGCTCGTGTAAACGGGCCTTAAGGCATACTGTCCTACTGACAATTTAGTCAGACCACTTAATTATCTGTTAGTGTTTTCAAACCTGATCTATTTGATGAAATTTCACACAGTATTCAACTATTATTTATTGTAATCCATTACTAATATTATTAGCCAGCTACCCCTCAAAAATCTGTCTCACCAAATCCTTTAGGTAGGCGCTCTCATAACCTTCAACATGGCCTAACTACTCCCTGGGCCTCAACACTTCATCACAGTCAGATGCAAAATCGGAGGACCGGGGAGAGGATTGATGAATAACAGGCTGCTGCCCCATGTAACTAAGAGAAGCAGGAGACACCCCATAGCTATATGCCAGGATTGAATCCTATACAAGCTGCTTGTAATCGTGCTTAGGTGAAGTGATTGAATGGCAGAATAAAAAAGGCATAAGGTAAAAAGTACTAAAAAAAAAGAAAGAAAAATACCATTAATAAAGCATATCCTATTACACACAGCCTCTACTTCTTTGGCTAACATTCACGTGAATTCTCAGAAGCTGCTCTCGCCCTATAATAATTGCTGCAATAGCCTCAATGGGATGCTTCTATCTGATGTGGGTAATGGGGCCATGCTTGGATCCAAAAGCTTTCCCACAATGGACACTCAGGTAGGAATCCACCGGAGTGGTGGAAGAGGAGGAGAGGTAGAATAATGAGGTAGAAGAGGATGGTCGATGATTGGCTGGGGCACCCAAAACACCTCCGGCCGGCAGGGGTTATAAGGCTCTCCATAACAGGAAGGTAGAATTTTTTAAAAGTGTTGGGAAACCCGTTGACACATTTCTCCCTCATCATTGCTAGACATTAATTCTGCTACCCTCCCGTCAGTGCCCAAGTTGCAAGGCAGATACGTATAACCATGGCTTGGGTAGGGATATGAAGGAGCTCTGTAGAGATAAAAGCACCTGCAAGTACTGTACCCCAACAACCACCACACACACTAATATATATAAGTCGGGGATAGATACTCTGCCTCCATCATAAAAAACATGTACCTGCTCCCCCAGTGCTAACCTTAAGCTGGCTCCCCACCAACATAAATTGCTTTCTGCTTTTTCTCAGAGGAGCAGTGAAAACAGGACAGTTTTTTAGTGGATGTCATCGATGCACTTAACTTCTGGCTTTTGAACTGCGCTATATGAAGAGGGAGCTCGATAATACCCTCTCCCACCTTCTTTCTCATACAATTTGATCAGCTAGTCAAACCTCATTATTATTATAGTTAGAGAATAAAATCTTTATGTTAAATACAATAAAGCTGGGCCTATTGTGAATAACTCAACAAGATTTCATATTGATCTGAACAATTATTTGTTACTCTTGAAAAATACCCATGCATATAACAACGACTATTATGAGCTTTTTAAGAATGAGATACAGTGGAAATAATTAATAAGGACAATGGTTATAACGAAGAACCACCTAAAAAGACAGAATCCTGGACAGATGGTTGGCCTGCTTTGTAAAAACGTAAACTTTTCATCGCTTATAAAGACAGTGCTATAACGTCCAAATGTATAACCGTACTGAGAAACCGTCACACTACTTACCCCTCCAAGGTATTGTCAAAATTTCTACGAAGAACAATACTAAGCATCTGCCCCTGTCCTCAAGTTCCACGACTTCTATTTTTATGAAGCTATTACATAAAGGGTTCTCACAATCATTTTTCTCATGTGCCACCAGTTTCTATAAATTCGAACAACACTGGCATCTTGCGTTTTCACTTTCAGTTTTTCTTATGGGATTAAACCAGCCTGCAGGTGCACCATTTGTTTCTGAGAATTTAAAATATTCTCGTGAACTAGATCGTCAGGGAAGGGAAGGCCTATAAATTTGATGTTGCCTTCAGTTTGAGGTCAGTTGCTCTATAACGTGTCTTGTCTTGTGGGCAGTGAGTTCTATCTAGTGTGGTTCCTTCTTACCTACAAGATGTTCAAGATAAAATCACTCACTATCAAAGAGGTGGCGGTCATCGTCATGTGACTTGAGGATGGAGAGACGAATGCTTTACATAGCAAAGTATTCAAAGTTTCACATAACGATGGTGTGGTTAAACCACAAGAAAATTAAACCTGTTTTTGAGCAGGATTCTATCACAGCCAAACAAATTCGAAGATTTCACCATGAAAAAATGGAAGCCTCATTGGCTGAATGGTTTAACCTATTGAAGACTCCAGACGAAATACTTGTCCAAACTGACCCTGCCTGTGGGCCTCCAGACAAAACACTCGTTTGGAAGTGGGCTGGTCCCTCAGGACTCTAGACAAATATTTCGCTCGACGAAATTTTCAATAAGGGAGGACAAAACTTACTCTGCTCTCACTGTTAGCGCTTCCTATCTGCTACATCATAACAACATTCGCCAGAGGTTCTATCATCAGAGGAAGTGTATTTTCATTTGACAATCAGCTTTGATTCTCAACTGATTTTTGTGATTCTTATCTCGTTCACTAAATAATTCGGTCAAGGTTTGAAAACTGTTCATGAGTTTCATATTTCAGTATAGAAGGGTGTGCCAGGGGAGGTTTCTTGTTCAATCCAGAGTTCAGTCCCGTTTCAATAAAACTTTGAGATACAAATTACCCAATAATTTTGGCAAACAGGAGGGGAGGGCGAATTACTATAGGTATATTAGGAATATTGGGTATATTTTCATTTTTCAAATAGATTCGCTTTTATTATTCAATTATTATTAATTTTTTCCAGTCTTTTGGTTTAGATGTGCGAAAAATCGGGGATTTCATTTTGATGACGAATTATTTGGTTTTATTATTTGGAATTATCGGTAATAATGACTACCGGTTATATCGGCCAACCTTTGTCAGTCCCTTGGCGGCCTTTTCAAATGATTTCTGCTGTATTTTAAGTATGAACAATGCTTTAGTAATAATTAAAATGATAAATATTGAATTGCCTGTAATCGGTAGGAGATCAGGCATGAATAAATTTCCTCATGCATGAGAGGTTTTACTAGTGTAAGTGGAAAACACACACACTAACAAGTATTGGTTGGATTATATATTATATTATAATACAAAACGGATTTCCATGATGAAAATTTGGAAAATTCTATTTTAAAATTTTATTGTAGCGATTGCAACAGCTTCATTTTTTTTTAGAAAATTCGCTACCACCCATCACAATTTGGGGAGGGGAAAAAACCAACAAACCTTGGGATCGCTGAAATCCTCCTTGATTCATTTAGATTGATTTCTCTGTTGACCTCAGGTAAGTGAAATTCCAAAGTCATTCCTGAACTATTTTTAGAGTTATATTGAAGATGGCTGGGGTAGCCCACTGAAATGTCTCTCTCGACACTTTTTAATGGCTCGTACACTTGATCTACCAGAGGACTATGAAATTTGTTGAAGCTTTTATCAATGTGCAAACTATGTATTTCAGAGTAACATAAATCACTTGGAACATCAGATAGAAGTGGAGTATTGAATTCACTGGAACATGAGTGGAAGCATTCATCATCATCAATGAAGGCATTATTAAATAAATTCCATCTTTCGTCATCAGCTGGACAGTCGTAATAAGAATCCAATTCACTGGAATTAAAATCATTCCTTGGAGGCTCACATATAGGGAGACCCTGAAACAATGACAATCCTATTTGGTTTGAGATTATGATTATTGCAAGTGTGTTTACATCTGTGCGTGTGTGTGTGTGTGCAAAAAGTTCCATGGTTTTACTCAAGTTGGGTACCTCGGCAGGGGTGATTTGTGACAGGTATCACAACCCTTGACCTTCGAGGCTCTTTCCTTAACTGATGGTCATTCTATAGGGGCAAATGTTTTCATCCCTCTCCCCCTTATCAGCCCTCAGTACGTCCACTCTGTTTAATTCTAGTAAAAGCGATTTTAGCTGCAGCACCTAGTTATACTTTTTAGCTGAGGTGGGTTCACATCCATGCGTAAATGCGGTAATGCGGCTAAGCGTTTAACTAGCGAAGGGGGTTGGAAGTAGTGAAGGGGAGTGCAGAAATGCGGCAGGCCGTTCATAACCATCCGGTTGTGTTATCATTGCGTTATCATTGTTGTTGTCTTCTATTACCATTGCCTTTGTCCAAAGAGACATATTTCCTCCCGAATTTTCTTCAAACTATCACACATTTCTTGGACATTACAGCTCCATAAACAATGTTGAATAATAAACTCATAAAAAAATCATGAGGGCGTATAGAAGAAATTGTTATGTATGTACATTAAAACTGTAAAGGCGACGTCGTTTTGAAATGAGACTGTTGGGTAATTATTCGGTCCTTTCATCAACTAGGTACTTTTCCCAAGATAACATTATGGGTATTTCTACCCAAAAAAATGTGTAGGTTGGCGCATTTCAAATCATTTAAGTGCATGCACCATGAGAAGTACTTGCATACTTAACGTACCTAGTTAATTTGTCCAATTATTAAGGACAAGTTGGCCATCTCTTCTCAAATACCTACTCCATTCAACAAGCAGGAAATTGCTAATCTATAATCAAAAAATGTCTCAAAAC